>JAMPIV010015534.1:0-78726 GCA_024509875.1 Oreohelix idahoensis
CTCATCTTTCCTTTGGCTGCAGCATCTTCTGCCTCTCTTGCCAACTCCTCAATATACTTCCTCTTGTCTCTTTTGATCCCCTGGAGCAAACTTTGGGACTGTTTGGCAAGGAAGAACATTCCAGCACCTCTGATTCATGCTATACAGAGCTTCTACAAGTCTTGCAGAAATTATGTGAGGAAAGCAAACCATAAGTCAGAAGAGTTCAGGACCACCACTGGTGTAAGACAAGGTGATATCCTGTCACCTTATCTTTTCATACTCCTCATGGACGATGTCATCAAGGCGTGTAAGGAGAGAACAAGAAAGTATTCAGTGGGGTACTGGAAGATGAGACAGGTCTGTATTTCAGAGCTGGCATTTGCTGATGATGTTGCCCTGATTGCTAAATCAGAGGCACATCTCCAATCCAACCTGCAAGTCTGGAAGGAAGAGCTGGAGAAGAGAGGGATGGTCATAAGCAGCTCTAAAACAAAATCCATGGTGATGTCACGAGAAGAAAGAAGACATCAGATTAAGCTGGGAGAACAGGTCCTGGAGCAGGTAGACCACTTTAAATACCTCGGAGCCGTTATAGACTGAAAGGGAGGCATCAAAGAAGAGTTGGCTACTCGAAAAGCATCAGCTGGGAGACTTTTTCAGGCCATAAATCGAGGATTCCTCAGCAAGAGAGAGGTTGGTAAGAAAACGAAGATGGCTGTATACCGCTCCACCTATGTCCCAGTCTTGACATATGGATGCAAGTCATGGGCAATGACTACAACCCACAGAAGCCAGATCCAAACCTCAGAAATGAGGTATCTGAGGAAGGTGGATGAAGTAACAAGAATAGACATGGTCCGCAACCAGACGATACGTCAAGGCCTTAAATCCCACCCCCTGCAGACCCAAGTAGAACAGTCCAAACTAAGATGGTTTGGCCATGTCTGCAGAATGGGAGAAGTTCGGCTACTATGACAAGTATGGGAAACAAAGAGCCAGGGATCCAGACCCCCAGGACAACCCAGAGTCCGCTGGGAGGACAACATTAGACAATCTTTGAAGGACCGAGGACTAGAATGGAACCAGGCCAGGAGGAAGACAGCTGATAGGATAGTCTGGATCTCTCTCTTCCAAACCTCTACACCTCACAGTAGAAGGGGAACAACTAAGTAAGTAAGTCTCTATTGATACTTCTTTTTACTTCTTTGTTTAGTTCTGTGTACACTTCTTGAGCCTTGGCTTTGGAACTTCTGGTTTTACTTGTGTTTAAATCTGCTTTCTTGTTTTTTCTGTCTTTTGTCTTATTGATGGTTTCTGTTGTTATCCATGCTGTTTGTTGTCATTCCCTTTTTCCCAGTATTTCTTTACATGTCTCATTCTATACTGTGAAAAGTCTTCTGTATTCACTACATCTTCCAGCTGTTAGAGAAAAAAGAGAACATCAGCACAAAGCATTGATAACAACAGAAACCTTAAACAAGATAGAAGACAGGAAAAACAAGAAAGCAGATAAAAATCTTCAAAAATGTGACGTCAATCCTATTGTATGTCTCTGTGAAGTCAGTCCTATTGTATGGCTCTGTCAAGTCAGTCCTATTGTATGGCTCTGTCAAGTCAGTCCTATTGTATGGCTCTGACAGATAAAGAACAATAAGAAAAGTTACAGACTTTCATAAATGGGTGCTTGCATAGAATATAAGGTTTGAAATGGTATTACAAAGTCACACAGAGTCCGCTGGGAAGACAACATTAGACATTCTTTGAAGGACCGAGGACTAGAATGGAACCAGGCCAGGAGGAAGACAGCCGATAGGATAGTCTGGCGCTCTCTCTTCCAAACCTCTACACCTCGAAGTAGAAGGGGAACGACTAAGTAAGTAAGTATTACAAAGTCACAAATGTGGAACTGATGACAAGAACCAGACATGTGCCACTGGAAACGGAGATGAGAAAAAGATGCTGGTGATGATACAACACACATTGAGGAAACCTGTTGATAGCATTACAAGAATGTCCTTGTTCTGAAATCCCCAGGGAAAGAAAGGCAGAGGTAGACTAAAAAACACGTGGAGAAGAGAGCTGGAGACAAATGAAACTGATAAAAAAAACGTAGAAAGAACTTGAGCTGTTGACACGTGACAGGTGGACTTGAGCTGTTGTCATGTGACAGGTGGACTTGAGCTGTTGTCATGTGACAGGAGGACTTGGCATGTGTTTGTTGAAGGCCTATGCTCCTTGAGGAGCTAAAGGGTATATTGATTATTGACCACCAATCATAAACACTTTAATCAGTCACCATTTAGCAGCCTCAGAACATATAAAAATTCTCCAACTTGGCATTGGCTGCACAAGGGTGACAAGCTCAGCAACCGTTGTTCATCAACAACAACTTCCTGTTAAGAAGAACAAGTCTAAACTCTCAAAGACTCTTCTTGTAAGCCCATTGTTAAGTCAGTAAGCATTTTACTGACTTTATACAACTATAGATAATATTTGTTTCCCAAATATTCTTGCACTTTATAATAGCCATAACTGCTTGTCAAAATGCTTTAAAGAATCAGTCAGAATGTATGTAATAATTAAAATATATCATGTACTGTAATCAAACTTCAGGATCTGATGAATGGAAGCAGGAGTATAATGGAGGCTTCCAGAGTCTTGATGCTAATACTGAGGTGGGATGTTGTATGTACCATTGTTTAGACAAAGTATAAATTACTTCTGATGATCATATTGTCTCCTGTTGTATTGCTGTGTATATAGTTTCCTATCATAATTACATTGTCAGATCATTGACAATTGGGAAAAGACCGATGGACTTCTGGAAAGACAGATGACACTGGGAAAGACTAGGAACCAGCTGACCAGGTTGGCACCCCGTATACTGTAAACAATTGCTGCAGGACCAAAAAATGATAGATACCCCCAGAATTCATTGAAAGGGGGGGAGAATGATGAATCCACAGTTTCACGGACTTTGAGTTCTGACGAACTGCTAGAATTTCCATGTACCTGTGGTAAGAAATTCTCTGCTCAGAGAGTTATGAAAATTCACAGAATGAAAAATGGGTTTGGGAGCTCATCAGTGGTAGATCAACAGCGCTGTGCTCTGATGGGTAAGACGTTAGAAGATCTCAGCCAGGAGTCAATCCACAGCGCAAAGAATATTCAATTTGATCTGCCTATGATCTCGCACACTTCTTGGATGGGAAAAGAGATGCAATCAAGTTTCCACCTGCCAGTGCAAAAGGGCTTCTGGAATAGCTGGACGAAGCCTTGTCAAAAGAGTTGGATAACAACCTGAAACAGAAAACCTTGGAGGAAAAACCAGAAATCTTTGGCGACATAATATATCTTCACTGTCACAAAATGTTTGGAGTCAGGGAGGCAATGAAGAGTAACCCACCACAAAAAAAGTAGAAGACAAATCAGAATGGAAGAGATCAAGAAACAGAAGAAGCATGCCTGAAACCGGTTCATTAATGCAGTGGACACAGAGAAGGAAGGATTACAACAGGTTTGGGAGCACTTGAAAGACAAGCATAATGCTCTGTGTTGAGCAGAAAGGTTGTGTAAGAAAAGGAAGGAAAACACAGAGGAATAGGGAAAGATTCTTCAGGGAGTCATTCAAGTTTGCCAAAGAACTGTTTGAACAGCCACAGTTGGGGACATTAAACTTTGGGAAAGAAGATCTGGAAGAACACCTTAGAATGACCTATTCAGATGGTCGCAAAGATGAGCCGCTCAGCAGCATCGCAAGCCTTATATGGCCTAGTAAGCCAGGAGCTGCATTCAACACCAAGCCTCCAACAATGCAAGAAATAGAAAGCATTGCCCAGAAAGCATGGTCAAGTCAGCTCCAGGTCCTAATGGTATCCCATATGTTTTATATGAGATGTCCTGGAGTTCTGAAACGGCTGCTCCGTTTGCTGGAAAAAGCTTAGAAAAACCAGATTGTAAGTAGAGAAAGGTGAATGGAGAAAGGTGAATGAATTCTACATCCTGAAGGAACAAAATTCCACAGACAACAGTCAGTTCAGGCCAATTTCACTACTTAATGTGGAAGGGAAGATATTCTTTTCAGTGATGGCAAAAATGCTCACTACATGCCTGCTGGAGAATGGATACATTGACACTACCATCCAGAAAGGAGGTATCTCAGGTACTCCAGGGTGTCTAGAGCATGTCACAATAATCTGGGAAGCAATTCAAAAGGCTAAGTGTGACAGAACAAATCTCCATGTAATCTGGTTGGATCTAGGTAATGCTTATGGATCCATTCTGAGCCAGATGCTGTGACAGGCCCTGGAAATGTACCTTGTCCCACAAGAAATTGCAGTAATGCTGAAACTGTATTTCTCAGGGCTCTGTGTCAGATTTTCAACCAGAGATTACATAACAAAGTTGATTGATCTACAAGTTGGAATAGCGATCGGATGCAACATCTCTCCGATATTATTCATGTTGGCTATGCAGGAATAGCAGTGCTGTTTTTGCAAGCAATGACATTGGAGAATTTTTCAAAACAACTGTAGGAGTTTGCCAGGGATGTACCCTGTCCCCAGTGCTCTTTAATATATATCTAGAACATATTATGCAGGAGGCTCTCTATGATTATAAAACAACCATATCGATTGGAGGCCGACCTCTTTGCAATCTATGTTTTGCTGATGATATCGATCTTATAGCTGGAACAGAATCAGAACTTCAAGACCTTACCTCTAGACTGGAGAACGTAACAAGAACGTATGGGATGGAAATTAATATAGAAAAAAGCAAGATATTGGTGAATAGCCATAAGAAACATGTTCCGACCAACATTACGTTAAATGGGCAAACATTAGAAGAAGTTAGCACCTTTAAATATCTGGGGTCCACTATACTCCCCTGTTCACAAAGTTCCGGGACTCATTTTTTATCCGGAAAACCGTTATAAGGAGCTAGGTGATATTAACACAGTGCACGTGTCAACCACGTGCCACTATATGTACTAAACCTGAAGTTTGTAATTTCGCGCATGCGCTGTGTGGTAGCATATAAGCGGATGTGACCTAGTGGTGCTCGTCGCATTTCAAAAATGGATGGCAAAATTATACAGCGTGTGTGCATTGATTTCTGCTTTCGTCTAGGAAAAACTGGTTCCGAAACTCTAGAAATGTTGCAAACAGCTTTCGGAGAGTCCAGTTTAACTCTTTGACTCCACAGCAACGCTCTGAGCGTTGCAAAATTCAACACGCCGTGCCACAGCAACACTCACAGCGTGGTTTTTAGTTTATCACGCGTAAACCTTAAAAATCGTCCGTTTAATGCAGTTCATATATTGAAATTCGTAGAATGACTTCCGCTACTATCTAAACAACCAATTTGACTGTAGTTAATCAGCACGTGTGCCTGTTTTGATGTTATTATCACAATTTTTGTGAAGATTTGCGTGTTTGCGTTTTTCATCGTTATTGCTAGAGAAATATGTCACGCTTTATATTTACATTTTCTAAGTCTCCTAAGCAAATAATTGTGTCAAACTACTTTGAAACATTGCTGACATTGATGATGATTGTTTGGTAGTCACAGTTTGTTGTCCAAATACGGAATCTGTGCAGAAACGCTAGACACACTAGGTTTAGTTGATGAGTGGGCATAGTCGTATTCTGGCCGATCAAAAAGCAACAAAACTAGACCTACCGTAACATCTAATCACTAGTTCTTGGTAGAAGATGAAGCTAGGGATACTATTAAAACATTAAACAAGAGTAAAAAAGTTTTTTTATATAGAAACAGTCTCAAACAGACACATATTATTCTTTTATAAAGTCGATTGGGCCAAGCGTGTCTAACCTTGAGGATATTTGTTTGTTAAAAATTAAACAAGAGTAAAAAAGTTTTTATATGACGTTTATTTGCTTTATTTGTTTGAAAATAACGTAATTGTATGTATTTTTCTTACAACGGACCACGGAAAAACTGGTGTGAATAACACTAAATGTACTAATTGTGGCCATAAGCATGTTTTCTTTTACTTGTATATGGATTAACTTGATGTTTGAAGACTAAAAAGAAAGTTTTATTGTCTACAACAGTAATTTGTCTTTGGTTAGATCGTATTCTACAGTCAACTTTTTAGCGTTTTTCAATTTTACATGCAAAATGTTTTAAGTATACCGAACATACTTGTGTTAATACTACCAAAGACATTATATATTTGAATTCTCTATCAATTTCCCTACAGTTTGGTATATAATAAGTACATGTTCAAAAGAAAATTCACAAACAAATTTAGACTGAAAGATGAACACTTCACTCTATAAAATTCTGCACACAAAAAAAGTCTGGCACAGCGTGCAAAATAACTCTGGAATGAAAGAGTTAAGTAGATCTAAAACATTTGAGTGGTATTCCCGTTTCAAAAGTGGACTCCGATCCTTTGAAGATGGCCCCCGTAAAGGGAGACCCTCCATTTCCCACACCGACGAGTTCGTAGCACGTGTGCAAGAAATGATACGCACTGACCGACATCTGACTATCAGAGAGGTTGCTGATGATATTGGAATATCAATTGGTAGGTGCCATAAAATCGTAACTGAAGATTTGCACATGAGACGGGTGTCAGGGAAACTCATGCCACGCCATCTGACTGAGGACCAGAAGGACGATCGGTTGTCCATTTGCACTGACCTCCTTGAGATAGCAAAAAACGACACAAATTTCATGTCCTCCATAATAACTGGTGATGAAAGCTGGGTGTACGGATATGACCCGGAAACAAAGCAAATGTCCTCCCAGTGGCAAACGCAATCATCTCCTCGGCCGAAGAAGGCACGACAGGTCAAGTCCAATGTCAAGACCATGTTAGTAGCGTTTTTTGACATTGATGGCCTGGTGCATCATGAATACGTCCCTATAGGACAGAGTGTCAATGCTGAATTCTACAAAACAGTCCTGCAACGCCTCCGTGACGCTGTGCGCAGACATCACCCTGAGAAGTGGCGCACAGGCAATTGGCGTGTTCATCATGACAATGCACCTGCACACAGGTCTGTCACTACAAACGCATTTTTGACAAAACACAACATTCCATTGCTCCCGCATCCTCCATACTCACAAGATCTTGCTCCGTGTGACTTTTTCTTGTTCCCGCAACTTAAGAAAACAATGAAAGGTTGTAGATTCAATGACATTGAGCAGATTCAAGCCAACGCGACGAGACAAATGAGGGCTATTCCGCAAAGTGACTACCAGAGGTGCTTCCTTCAGTGGCAGGAACGTTGGAATAAGTGTGTACACTCACAAGGGAACTACTTTGACGGAGATAGAACATTCTAGTATGTAAGTCTACTTATTCAATTAAAAAAAAAAATGAGTCCCAGAACTTTGTGAACAGGGGAGTATGTAGCGATGGAAGATCAAGTAAAGAAATCAAGACAAGACTTGAGATGGCCTCAGCTGCCATGACAAGGCTGAATGTGATCTGGAAAAGTAACATCAGTTTTCCTGTGAATATCAAATTATACAAATCACTTGTATTATCTATTCTCTTGTATGGGTGTGAGGGCTGGGCACTCACTGCAGATACGGAGTGAAGGATTCAGGCTTTCGAGTATAAATGTTATAGAAGAATATTGCGCATTTGCTATAAAGAGCACAAAACAAATGTCTATGTTAGAGAGAAAATAAACACCTATGCAGGCCACCAAGAACCACTTTTGTCAGTAGTGAAACGTCAAAAGCTTGCATGGTTTGGGCATGTAACTCATCATGACTCCCTTTCGAAAACGATCCTCCAGGGAACAGTCAAAGGTAAATGGAGAAGAGGAAGGCAAAAAAAATCCTGGGCTGATAACATCAAAGAATGGGCAGGACACTGTTTTTCCGTACTTGTACGCATTGCTGAGGATAGAGAGCAGTGGAGGACCCTGTCTGCTGATGCTTCCACCATGGCACCCCTACAACCCATGATGGTTTACGGGTTGAGATGATGATGATGATGCAGGAATCCTCAAAGCGACTGAAGGATTTGCAGAAGGTCCAAAGCTCAATGGAAAATGTCACATGCCACCGCTTAAAGGATTCATGGATGACACAACAATTCTGACATCAGATGAACACCAGGCCCATAGAATGTTAGATTGCCTGGATGAACTAGTCAGCTGATGCAGAATGAGCTTCAAACCTAAGAAGTCTAGAAGCCTATTAGTCAGAAAAGGGAAGACAGTTGAGGTCACATTCATGATTTCAATCCAAAGAATCCCTACTGTCTTTGAGGAACCTGTTAACTCTTTCAGTCCCAAGCAAAAATTTGGGTTTGGTCCAAACAAAAATGGCCACTCCAGTGTGTTTTTACTGTTGTTGTTTGGAAATAATTTTTTTAAATGTTCATGTGCATAAATAACTTTGTTGTTGTATATTAATCTGAAGGTAAATGGATGTACTTTACTCTTGTGCTACCAGTGTAAAAGCTTTCATTGAAAAATTATTAGTTATCCAAGGTAAAATGGAGGCTGAAAGAATAAGTCGGTGAAAAATTAGAGCAAAAGAATTCTTCTATAATTGTTCCTCATGAGAGTATCCAAGGGTAAAGTTTCAAAATGTCACAAAACAGAAGTATTCTAACAAAGCACAATCAGGGTCAATAAACACTCAGAAAATTGTTAATTTCACTGATTACAACAACAGGGGGAAATTTCAGTTTATACATCAGAAAGATGGGAATTATAATATTATTTACACATGAATGATGTGCTTGTTATATGTGACAGTGATTGTTAGTAACTGCATCTTGTGCATAATTTAAATTATATCAATAAAAATAATTAGTTAGTAAAATGCAAGGTGTCAAGACCCACTCTAATCAGGTGGTGGAAAGTGCTAGCTGGTAACCCCCCCCCCCCCCTCCCTCGTAGGGCTTTACCACTGTTTGTGTTGGATTTAACTAAATAAGTAATGACTTGTGTACACTATGACGACCACACAAACACTGGCTGACACAAGAAATAAAGCTTCTAAACAGCTAGAATCCCTTTATTATTAGGTACCACAAACTGATTTTTCATTTTGTTTTTACAGTGTCTTTGTTTATAGATCTTAATGGATCTCTTTAAGCCATGAAATTTCCTTTTTAAATTTTAAAAATCGGACATCAAACAACCGAGTTACAGCATTTCAAAATTGTGGGGAATTACAAAATTTTTCAAACATCTTCACACCGAACAAATTGCCTGACTTTACACAATCATAACTACAGTCAACAAACACTTACCAAGTCAATAATGCTTTTTGTACAAAGTCATACAAGTCCTTATTCCATAAAAGAAACATGGGAAGTACAACAAATCAATTAAATGAATTATGGTCCATCAAATTTGACAAAAGATACAGTTTCAAGTCTCATTGTTGTGCTCGCAAAGTGCAAATATGCATTTTCCTTCACTCATAAATCAAAAACTACACATTGGAAAGCTATAAGATTTATTGAGCTTAAAGAGAGCATTATATACTTGATGCTTAATTTTTTTGAGCCACATGAAATACTGAATACTATAAAACTGCATTATGTGAAAATGGATCAAAGGCTAAATTTGCAGTTCGGAAGAAAAATCTCACGAAATTCCAAATGTTGTCATAAAATCATGATTATTGCAGCTATAGAGCTGAAAACTTCCGTATTTATGTAATTTGAGTTGTACAATTCAAATTGATGGTTATTTTCTTGATTCAAACAACCTTTATTGCTTAAAATTTGATTGTTATAAACAAAGAAACATTACATATTAGTCCGTGTCCAACTCACTGTCACTTGAGGTTCGCTGCATCAAAAGATAATTGTGTGTTCAGAAAGTCCTCAAGTGAATCTCCTCTCACTCTCAGGGCACTGACTTGTTGTACTGACATCTGGCACCTGTACTGTAGCTGTCCTTTACTCACATTCTGTTCGGGTAGCACAGAGAAACCAAGAGGTCACCTGAGAGAAATTTGTTGGGAGGGACGGGAAGAGGACAAATTGCATGATTGTGTTATTTTATTATCAATATAAAAAATGTCAGCCAAATTATTTTTTCTTTCCCTTTGTTAATCATTAAGCATTTATTGCGGCATTAATTTTTACTGCATTTACCATTTAAATCATTATATTAATTATACAGTAGATTGTAAGTCTCTCTTTTACATAGATTATGTCATTTGTCTTTTATGTTTGTAATAGTAAAATAAACTCAAAACCTGTAGAGGCTTCTAGGAAAGCTTCAACTACATAGTAGCCTAATGATTTTTAACATCAGAGAATGAGAGGAAATAATATGATATATAAACTTTACACAACAAGACGTACTAGCTCCCATGTTGCATTTTCCTAGTCCTCCAGAAGATAGAACTGTGCCAATAGTCTGTTTGTCACAGTAGAAATCGGTGGCAGAGCCCGACATCTGCCTCTTCCCGTCATTGAAAAATGTGCATCATAACGATCGTCCCCTGAAATAATTGAGAAAAAAAAAGGTTAATTAAGCGAGAGAGGCAATTTAAAAAAAAAATTACCGTTCACAAATGTGTAGCAAGCTAAATTCTAAACATGACCTTTGACATCCATCACGTAACTTATCAAAAGGAGGTCAGCGGCTTTACAAACTGTTACTAAGTGTTAGACCTTAATTCTGATACCGAATGTTTAGAAAATGGTGATGGTCCGATAAAACAACCAAATAGCTACATTAACAACAATACCCCACCCCCAAAATTGCTTAAAAAACGAAAAACTTTCTGTCTAAATGTGTGAATCTAGATGTCACATTTGGCTGTTCTTTTACTAATACATCCACCCTCCGTCACTTGCCGTTGCTATATTGCAAATAAACAAAATAGGTCTGAAATGAATAGAAATAAAACAAAGTTCAAAACTTACTCAGAACACATATTGCATCGACTTCCATTGGTGAAACTTTCAGTTCAGCGCCTGAGTCATTTCGTGCTGTGTTTCGTACAGCCGGCCCATCGTGTCCGGGTTTGTCAGATGGAACATCCGTCATTATGTTTACACGCCGAAATGTGTTGGAGGTGCTCTGTTTTAACGTTATTTCGCTCTTTGCTCAAATAACGATGGTATTTAAAACTTTGATACGATTTTAGCAGAATGGTTGCTCGTTTGTTTGATGTAACACGAGTGTAGGTAGGCCTCCCAGATGTGTATTAAAATCCAAACTTTCTCATTCACTTCGAATTTACTATATCTTCCTATAACAAATCTGTGCCTCGTGTTACATGTGTGTAAACCTCAGTTTCGGCTCTTCTCATTGGTGAAAACCATATTAGTGTAGCATTTTTGAGGACATAGCACAGACGCTTTGAATGAGGTGGGGGTCCTTTCAGGGAATTTTGCTCTCTTGAGCGCCAGTCAGCTAGCGCACGGCAAGAGCAGTTTTAATGGTGTTTTTGTTTTTTGTCTCACTCAATTTCAATGACACGCAGAAAGTTATAATTGACATATTATGAAAGAAGAAAGATCAAGGAACCAGAAGATATAATGTTTATTTAGAAAAGGCAAATTAATTATTAGGCAGAGCGAGGTTGAAAAGGGCCCAAATTGGGCCTCGCTTGCACGTCACAGAATTTTTCGACCGTCGCGAAGCGGCAGTTTGTGGTACCTATTATTATCAACAACACCATTTGGCCACCATCCGGCCATAATGAAATGCAAAAATATATATACACTGCCACTGCCATCTAATACACAATATAAATCTAGGCAATGTAACAACCTATCTGCTATGGTGAACCCCACTCACAAGAGCGGCAAGAAACATCATTATTTCAAACTTACAACTATCAGAAACATATCGCTCGTACTTACAAGAAAAACTTCAATTCATAAAAATCACCACTGAGAACTAACTACCTCTCTAGAATACTGGCACCAGGACAAGGCTCTAATTACAGATGCTGTCTCCCAAAATTCAATCCAAGATGAGCAGCACACAAGCTGGCATGGAAGCGTCCACACAGGACAGTAGACGAACGATGAATGACCCGGGCGCTGAAACACCCTTATGAAAGAAAACAAAGTTTTCTTCCATACCGAGGATGTTGGGTCCCAACCTCATCAGAAGTTCGGAGACCCATATGCTGCATACCAGCGTACTCCCATCTGTCCTGTCAGTACCATTCTTGCCCCATACCAATCTAACTCCTACAAAATCAGTCAAAACTGACGAAACTCATAAATGTATGCATAACATTTCACCCAAGGTATTGACTTCTTATTCTTTAATCCTTAGCCGTCGACCGTCAAAGCAGTCAGTGGCCATCACGCCTGGTGGCGTCTTGTAGTGCAACAACAAAGTGATTCCACTTTGCTTGGTCGGTGGCCATCCTTGGTACATTGCCCCAACTCTGGTTCATTCTTTGCGTCTCAGCCTTCACAGTCCTCTGCCAAGTTGTTTTTGGTCGGCCTCTCTTTCATTTTCATTCAGGGGTCCATAGCATAGCTGTTCTTATGATGGCATTGGGGTCTCTTCTGAGGACATGGCCAACCCAGCTCCAGCGTCTGCCAGCTATGATGGTGTGCATGTCCTCTTGCTTGCTCTGAGTAAGCAGATCGATCTTGGTTGGTGATGGTATTTACCCAAAAGATTCGGAGAATTTTTATTAGGCATGTGTGAAAAGAGGACAATTTCAACATTTCTTTCTCTGTAACTCTCCAGCATTCCAGACCACAGAGAAGCACAGAAAGCACACAGCTCTGATATAATCTTAATTGTGTGCTTGTACTGTACTGAGAGGACTTATAGATGTTGTTTAGGCTAAAACATGCCGTTCTTGCTTTGTTCATTCTGTTGTTGATGTCTTTGCTTGCTCTGCTGTCTGGTGTTACTATGCATCCTTGGTATGTGAAGGTGTCTGTCTGTTCCAGTTGCTGATTCCTTACTGATATGGGCTCAGGATTGCTCACATTGAGCGTCATGACCTCCTGTCTTCTTTAGATTGATGTTCAAGCCCACCTGCTGGCTATACTTATTAAGTCTATCTATTTTTTCCTGGATGTGTTGATGTGAATGTGCTAGTAGTGCAATGTCATCTGCATATTCCAGATCTTCCAATGTAGAAAATGTAGTCTATCTTATTCCTCTTGGACTGCCCTCTGTTGTCTGGTGCATCACCCAGTCTATGACTGTTAAAAATAGAGTGGTTGATAAGGGGCATCCCTATCGTACTCCTGTCTTCACCTCAACGGTTAGGTTGCTCTGCCCAATGCTACACATACAGTTTGCATAGAGGCTTTTTATGATTGACACTATGCAGCTTGGAATTCCATAAGCCCTCAGTATTTTCCATAAACTCTCCCAATGTATACTGTCAAAAGCCTTTTCAAAATCAACGAAATTAATGTACAGCTGTCTTTGCCATTCTGAGCACTGCTCTATAATGTTCCTGAGGGTAAATATATGATCAACATACATCTTCTGTTCTTTCTAATTCCTGCTTGTTCTTTCCTCAGTTTGTGGTCTACTGCTTTTGAAATTCTCTGTACAACTTTCCTGCCTGGTATTTTGCTGGGAACTGAGAGAAGAGTGATTCCTCTTCAATTATTGCAGTCTGCAAGATCTCCCTTCTTGGGCAATTTTACAATTATTCCTTTGTTCCACTCCGTTGGTGTTGTCCCTGTTTTCCAGACTTGTGCAAATAGTGGTTCTAATAGTTCTGCTGCTAGCTCAGGGTCTGTCTTAAATAGCTCTGCATTTAAGTTATCATGGCCAGGAGCTTCTACATTCTCTAACCCTTTGATTGCTGTGATGATTTCTTCTTTATGTGGAATGTCTGTATTAACATCTAGATCATTTTCAGCCTCAGGAACATTCAATTGTGTCTCTGGTGGTTCCTTGTTTAAAGTTTCTCTGAAATGCTCTGCCCATCTTGTTTCCTGTCCCTCTGCTGTTGTGATGAGATTTCCTTGCTTATCTCTTACTAATGTAATATTGTTTGCACCTCGTTTTCCGCTGATGATTTTAGTTATTTTGTATACTGTGCTTTGTTCATTTCTCAGTGCTGCCTCTTCTGCTTGTCTTGCAAGATCATCTAGGAAATTCCTTTTGTTGGCTCGGGTTTGGCATCTTCCTTGTCAAGCTGATTGTACTGTTCGCTAAATAGTTGCTTTAACCTTGGGGAATTCGCTTCTGTTTTCTTTCTTTTCATTTCATATGCCGCATACCAGTGTACACCCCATCTTTCAGTACCATTATTGCCCCATACCAATCTAATACCTACAAAATCAGTCAAAACTGGCGAAACTCATAAATGTGTACATAACATGTCACCTGGATTAATGACAGCCAGAAAAAATAACAATAGCTGCCTCACCTAGGTATCTTCATAATCATCCACGTATGGTAATTAATTACATCAATGGCAAGATTCACTCACTCCCGTACTCATCCTTCCAGACACAGAATTAACAATCTGATTTTATGGTGACATGATATCAATATATCAGAAATTTACTAGCAGTCGTGATATACGAATATGAAAATGTTGATAGCATTTGATGAATAGAAGCAGTCACTAACTGTAGTATTTACAATTGTTTTCTGTCCACAATGTCATATGCAAACATAACTCATCATGGTATGTTCCTGTCCTTTACAAAATCTTACAATCGGGACAAAGCGTCCGCTTCTACATTTTGTACTCCTTCAATTGGAAGGATAGTAAAATTAAACTGCTGCAGCAATAATGCCCACTGTGTCACCTTCACATTGGTAGATTTTGCCGAATGCAGAAATAGTAGCGGTTTATGGTCCGTTTGGAGGAAAAAATGTGCCCGCAACAGGTGTCTTGCCAGCTTTAGAGACAGCTAACACAATAGCAAGGCATTCCCTTTCGATAGTGGAGTACCTTGTCTCAGCTGGCAACAACTTCCGACTTACATACAACACCATGTGGAGTGACCCATCATGGTCCTGCATAAGACAGGCCCCAGTGCCTACCGACGAAGCATTGTTGTGTAGTATCAGCAGTTTGCCTAAATCCTGCAACCTCAAGATAGGTTTCTTGGAAAACATTTCTCTTACCCTAACCAGCGCGTTGCCACAGTCCATGGACCATTTGACTCTGTTTGGCTGCCCCTTTCCGGTGAGTGCAGTAAGCGGCTCAGCCATAGTAGAACAATTTGGAATGAACTTATTATTGAAATTAATAAGTCTTAAGAGACTCTTTCACCCGTATGTTGCCGGGGCCCGAAAGGAGAGCAAAGAATAGTAACACTGCACCCTACCACGCATGTCGTAAAAAGTGACTAAGGAGGGTTGGGCATGGGACTGTTTACCCCATCCCGTAAAAACTTCGCACAGTGGGCTGATCACCTGCTTGCCAACCAATCTGATTACGGAAACAACGATAGATTGTTTGGTCTGTTTTTGTTCCACAAAGACGCCACTAGGCGTAGTGGAAACAGCAATAGATTGATCAATTTGTTGTTGCCCTAAGACGCCACTAGGCGTACTGGCCACATACTGCTTTGCCGGTTGGTGGCTAAGGATGGAAGAGGAAGAAGAAGAAGAGACTCTTTACCTGTCTCTTCGACTTTGGTACTCTCAACTCCAAGATCTTAGTCACTGTGTTATTTTCTGGTTTGATTACATTATGACCAACAATGTGACCCAGGAAGCTAAGCTCTGCGTAACCAATGGATACTTTGCTCAGACAAGCAGTGAGGCCATGTGTCTTCAGACACTTTAACATGGTGAACAATCCCTCCATATGCTGGTCCCATGTATCGTGAAAGATGCAGGTATCATCGATGTAAGTAATTACATCATTTCTGTGATCTAACAGCTTCTTCATCATTCTAACAAAGGTTGCAGGTGCATAGACTAGCCCAAAACACGTATAATTAATTAAAAAAGACCTCTTTGTGTTGTGAATGCCATGATGGGTTTTGCAGCCTTGGATAATGACACCTGCCAATATCCCCTCGACAGATCGAGCTTACTGTAATAATTTCCATGTGAGAGTTTGGTCAGAAGCTCCTCCTGATTCAGCATAGGCTCTGTGTCAACTACCGTGATGTTATTAAGCTTGCGGAAATCAATGCATACGCGAAGGGCTCGGAAATCACAAAAGATCACTCACAATTATATTCACATTTTGTATAACATTGCTTTACATGAAATCCTAGGTAAACAATTTAACAGAAAAATAATCCCTAGCATTTTAAAAAATGGAAATTTCAAATTGTATCGAACACATCAGAAAAGGGAACAGAATATTTTATTTACAAAGCTTATTCATATCTAGGCATACCCTATATATATTTTTGCTTATGATAAGCTACAAAGCAATTTTTTTGTACAAAGGTGGGGTGTGCCCATGCAACGTATGCACACAAAGCTTGATCTGCGATGCCTTCCATTTTTGCTACAGTGAACACAGGCTCTGTCCTTTTCATCATGTTCCACTAGATGTCTGGCTCCATTCATCTGTTAAACTTCATTACCTTTCATGGAGTATTTAGAATTTTTGGGTGGACAATCTATTACACCACCTGGTGTCAGCTGTGCAGCTTCTTTGGACAGATCCTCAATCAAACTCTGTTTAAAATCTTGAAGTGTGAGCTTCCTTTTTGTTGTCACACCTTCCTGACACAAACTGTATAGAATGTGGGCATTTACCTGTGTTACTTCAATCATCCAGTGGTAAATCTTCATCCACCACTTTCTGGTTTTACGGTTGTGCATACTGTAGTAACCAACCATTTGATCCATCCAGTTGCAGCCATTCATACTTATATTGTAGTCATCAACTACCTTTGGCTTTGTAACTTTGTTTAGACCCTTGCCCTTCCCAACCGTTGCGACAGCTGATTTAGTTGAAATAAGTATGCAGGGATTGTTTTTCTTTTTTATCTTTCCAGGCAACACATAATGTTGCATTTTCCGAGTCCAAAAACCATCTCTTGATGGCCAAGCTTAAGATTTTTTATTTCAGGAGGGAAGTCGACACGGCTAACATTCAGCGTTCCTGTATAATTATAATCGTGTGCAAGCAGATATTCAATCAGAGCTTTGGATGAATAAAATATGTAAGCCAAAATATGATGTCCAATCTCGGTGGCTTCAAAAGAGTGCCGAACACTTTAATGACATGAGCAGAACTGGGATCTAGACTAGGACCATAGGCTGTATTTTTTCCAAAATAAATTTTTAAATTGAAAACATAGCCTGTTGCTGAATCACACAGTCCAAATGTTTTGATATTGTATTTGTGGGGCTGGGTTGCATTGAACTATTTGTGCCTAAACCTACCTTTCCATCCTATAACCATCTCATTAATACAAACCTCTTCAAACAGATAGAAAGCATTCTGAAGTTTGGTCAACAGCATCTCAACAAATGGCTCAATTTTAGCTGCATCCTGATCTTCTGGTTCGCAAACATGCAGCATATTGTGATAAATAGTTTGAAAATGGTTTCTCAAAAGCATCTTGTGGTACCAAGGTGTATAAAAATTCCTGTGGTGCACCAGTAGTCCTTGATTTTTGGTCTTCGATCCAGTCCCATCGCAATCATTACAGCTATAAACTTGAGCCATTCATAATAAGTGAGTGGTGTCCATGAAGCAAATAATGAATACTGTCTATGTGGGTTGTTCATTTCAACAACTTTTGCAGCTTAGGCATTAATGCTGGTTATCAAAGTGCTAACAACAGCATCATCCATGTAAAATTTAAAAAAATCAAGAGGTGTTTGCAAACTATACAGAGCTGGATTTATGTTCTGTCTTGTGTGGTGAAAAGTAAAATTTGCTTTAGTTTCTCCAGTCACCACTGAATGCCAAACGATGTTGTTTGTATTAAGCCTACTAACAAAATCAGCATTACCATCTCTCCTGATTCTTTTTCTTTTTTGGCTCCAATATATTATTTGAATTTATTACAGTATGATTACATGCTCTGGTATCCATAACTTCATTATCGACATCAGACGACCTATTTTCTTCCTCGGTTTCCGAGGACACAATATCAGGCTCCTCCTGAAAATCAGAGTCGACATTGCCATCATGTGAATAAATACTAAGTCTGAATTATTATCACTATCCAAAATGTCTTCAAATAACTTCCTAGCTTGATCTGATGTTAATCTTCGAGGTCTACTAGAAGCAGTGGGCGTGGGGATTTGATCTTATAAATTATGTAATTCTGTTGGATCTAGCGAATGCTTATGGATCCGTTCCACACCAGATGTTGTGGCAGGCCCTAGAAATGTATCATGTTCCACAAGAGATTGCAGCAATATTGAAGCTGTATTTCGCCCAGAGAGTACACAACGAAGTGGATTGGCCTTGAAGTTGGAATTGCGATGGGGTGTACCATCTCTCCGATACTATTCGTGATGGCTATGCAGGTAATCCTCAATGCGGCTGAAGGAATGGCTATAGGTCCAAAGCTCGGTGGAATGTGTCACATGCCACCGCTCAAAGCATTCATGGATGACACAACAATTCTGACATCAGATGAACATCAGGCCCGGAGGATGTTAGAACGCCTGGATGAACTAGTCAGCTGGTGCAGAATGAGCTTCAAACCCAAGAAGTCGAGAAGCCTATCAGTCAGGAAAGGGAAGATAGCAGAGGACATATTCATGGTTTCCAACCAAAGAATCCCTACTGTCATTGAGGAACCTGTTAAAAGTCTTGGCAGGGTGTACGATGCTTCATTAAAAGACTCGAAGGCAGTGCAACAGACAATAGAAATGACAGACAGAGGGCTACAGATCATAGACCAAAGCAGACTCCTGGGAAAGTTCAAACTGTGGTGCCTCCAGTTCATGTTGATACCGAAGTTGCTGTGGCCACTGCTTATATATGAAATAACCACAAGTACAGTGGAAGCTATAGAGCAGAAGGTCAACAAGTTCATGAGAAAGTGGCTAGGGGTACCACCAGGTCTGTCAGATGTAGCACTGTACTGCAAAAAGTCAAAACTTCTGCTTCCTTTCAAGTCAGTTGTTGAAGAGTACAAAGTTGGAAAGGCAAGGCTTGCAATGATGCTACGCGAGTCAGCTGATGACGTGGTTAAGTCCATTCAGCCTACACTGAAAACGGGAAGGAAGTGGAAAGTGGAAGAAGCTGTTGATGCTGCCCAAGAGTCACTTAAACTGAGGGAGGTAATCGGATACACACAAACGAATAGACGGGGATTTGGTCATGGAGACATCCGCTGGTGGTCCAAGGCATCAAGCAGGGAGCGCAGAGACATGGTAGTTCAGGAGATACGAGAAGCTGAGAATGATAAGAGGTTGCAAAAAGCAGTGCAGCAGGTCCAACAAGGCCAATGGACTACATGGGAAGGAGCCCTGCAGAGGTCATTGACATGGAATGATATATGGCATATGGCACCTCTTAGGCTCAGCTTCATTGTTAAATCAATGTATGACCTGCTGCCGTCAGCCACCAACCTATTGAAATGGGGAAAGTCGGATGATGAGCAGTGCCCCCTGTGCCAGGGGAGGCAGACCTACCTGGACGAAGGGCATATCCAGAAAGTATCAGAAAATCGCGGAGACGGCCGGATATAGTGCTTCATTCTTCAGCAACGCTTCAGGTCATACTGATTGAACTGACTGTGCCATTTGAATCCAGATTAGACGAGCAACATTTGTTCAAAGCGACCAAGTATAGTGATCTGGCCGCGGATCTGAGACACGATGGATTCACTGCAAGGGTCATGGCTGTTGAAGTGGGCGCAAGAGGGCTTGTGGCTGCATCATTGTATGATCTATTGAAACTGTTGGGGCTGAAGGGAACAAGGGCACTGAAGAGGCTTAGCCTTTAGCATGCTGCATTCTTTTCCCGAAAATTTGCCCTGCAGCTGCATTCTTTTTCACAAAACCCCCATTTTTATAGTGGATGACTTGTAAATTCTATATTTATTTTGTTTTTTGGCCAATTTCTCTAATTTTTGGACTGTTTAGAGATAAATGGATGATGTCACTGATGACGTCATTTTGTTGATTTGATAGGAGAAGAAGACTGGTGAAAAAAAAAAAATCAACAAAAAAGAGACTTACCTCACTCCTTGTGCAGCCCTTGAGAGCAATCTGCCTTATAATTGAGCAGGGTGTGATAACGCTCAAAGCAGGGATATGGACAGAGAGGTACCACACACCTACGGCACACGAATTGGGTCTGGTGACGCTTCTTGCCCCTGACTCTATCTCTGCTGGAACACACATCGCAGTCTGGCTGGGAAGGCCTGCCATTAGCCTGACGTTTAGGGTTAGGAATCATGTAGTGTTCCCCCATAACCAATCTGGCTGGTGCATTGGCAGTGTCAGGTACCCTTCCTCTGCGTTATGTGACCCTAGACTGGTACCTTTCAAGCAGACGGAATGTTTCCGCCTTGATACGAGACGGATGCTTGGCCCTCCACAGGACAAGCGAATTGACAAAGCAAACTTCCAACAGATAGAAGAATATTTTCTTCCACCATTTGCTGCTCCTGTGTAGAACCATGTAGTATGTCAACTGTTTATCCACACGATCAATACCTCCCATGTGACAGGAATAGGCTTGGATAGCGCATGGCTTGTCCACGATCCTCACATTGCCAGCATGATGTTTGGATCTGACCTCCTTCCTGAAGGTCTGTGCATCGTGTGCAGTTGTCATAAGATTCACTGGCCTCTTGTCAAACCATGACATATAGAGGATATTGCCATCTCTAAAAGTGATGGGAGGGTCACCAGCTTTGGGTTTTGCCAACTTGAGTTCTGGGGGGGACCCCTCGGCGGTTGGTCCGCAGTGTGCCGCAAGCTCCTGTCTAATTATCCCCAAGCTCCTTGTACAGGGCAGGCGAAGAGAAAAAGTTGTCCATGTACACAACATGGCCATGCCCATACAGGGGAGCAACAAGGGAGGTGACAACGCGGTGAGCAACCCCTATAGTAGGGTCCACATTGTCTTCCTTCCCAAGGTAGAGCTGCCAATTCCAGAGGTAGCCTGTCTTGGAGTCAGCTAGGCCCCAGGCTTTCATACCCCACTTAGACGGTTTGTTGGGCATGTACTGCATAAGGCTGGTCCTACCTTTGAAAACTATCATACTTTCATCAACACTTAGCTCTTTGGATGGTATGTAATGGCTTTGCCATTGAGGGAGAAGTGTGTCAACAAACGATTTGATTTTGAAGGCTTTGCTGTGGTCAGGGTGCCCTCGTGGTGCTGCAGTTGTATTGTCCACGAGGTGTAGAAAAGATAAGACAGCAAGAAACCTGTCCCTACTCATCACATTCCTGAACCCTGGCATCTCAAGGAAACGGTCATTTGACCAATACAAATCAAATGGCGATCTTTTCGTTACACCCATCAGCATAAGCAAAGCAAGAAACGCCCTCATCTCGTCAGCTGTGACATCGGTCCACAACTTCACACGGGATGAGGCACCCGCATCTTCCCCTTTCTTTTCGCTAACCTGGCTGGCATAACGATTAGTTTCTGTAACTAATGTGTCCACAACATCATCTGTGATAAACAAACGGAACACATCTACCTCAGAAATGTCATCATCAGTGCCCACAGGTCCCACAACTTGATCAAAGTTGCGGAGCCAGTCGTGTTTGTAACCATCAGGTGCCCTAACAATATTCAATTTTTCAAAATCATCATCAACACTCGACACATCACTATTTTCCCCATCACCTTCATCATCCCTATTCTGAGCACGAACCACATTAGCAGTACTAGGCCCAGCAATGTCGTCCTCATCGGAATCAGAATCCATGAAAATTTCAGCTAAAATGGCAGCTTGATCCATGCCGATTGATTTCGATTTGAAAATTGCACAGAAAAATTTCGCTAACACACCTGTTACAACTGAAAGTCAGAAAAGGTAGCTAAACTTCTTTCACAGAAGAGTCAATTTTGACATCCGGGGTTAAGATCACGTGCACACACATTATAAATTAGTTATCCGACAATATCCGCTTGTCGATATGTCGACAACAGCTGGGAGAACATAGGTTGCCTTCGCCGACATATGTCGACGGCAGCGTGCTAAAGGTTAGTGAAACTGCCGAAAAGGCATCAGGCTGGCTGTGGAACAACCGCAACGGGCAATGGAAATCGTGACAATAAACGCTGCGGTACAGAAAACATCAGGAATTTTTCTAAGTCCACAATATGCTGAGTTTTCTGGTGTATTAGTGAACCGGCTGTGACTGAGCGGCGACAGGCGGTGTATATTATAGGGGTGTCCAGTGTCGGAATTTCAGTGGCGAACGCGCAGTTTGTGATGGTGTCTCAGTGTGTGCGACGGAACGAACGGAATAATTTGTCTTCTCTTTGTTACTTTCACAATTGCCTCCACGGCTGGCAGAGTTGTGGATTAAAGTTGCTACCATAAATGAAATGGGTTAATTTTCGATACAAGACAACAGGAGGCTGAGACGCTTGGGAGTCATGACCCAAGTGGGCCCGCCCCCCTTAGAGTGTAAAGAAGCATGTAGGGCCTAAACACTTGTTGGACAGGGGGACTACTTCTGATGATCAGATTGCTTCCTGTTGTATCGCTCTGTAAAGAGTTTCCTATCATCATGCGCTTAAAAAATCTTAAATTAATATTACACCACAAAAACATGTTCTCTCTTAAACGCACGAGGTATTAAAAGAAAGTTCTTCCTGTCGGAAATTATGTTTTGGGTTGTTAAAATTGGAAAACAGCCCTAGAAAGGAGCAAAAGATACAAAATCCAATTTAACGTTTACCGGGTCAAATACTTCTAAACTGAAAGTCGATTTAACGTTGATTGGGGCTTAAAGAGTTAAGTCTTTGCAGGGTGTATGATACCTCATTAAAAGACTCACAGGCAGTTCAACAGACAAAAGAAATGGCAGACAGAGGACTACTGATCATAGACCAAAGCAGACTCCTAGGAAAGTTCAAGCTATGGTGCCTCCAGTTCATGTTGATACCTAAATTGCTATGGCCACTGCTTATATATGAAATAAGCACCAGTACAGTGAAAGCTACAGAGCATAAGGTCAACAAGTTCCTGAGGAAATGGCTAGGAGTACCATCAGATCTGTCAGACGTAGTACTGTACTGCAAGAAGGCAAAGTTTGTGCTCCCTTTCAAATCAGTGGTTGAAGAATGCAAAGTAGGAAATGCAAGGCTCGCAATGATGCTGTGCGAGTTAGCAGATGATGTAGTTAAGTCAATTCAGCCCACACTGAAAACTGGAAGGAAGTGGATGAAGCTGTTGGTGCTGCCCAAGAGTTGCTAAAGCTGAGGGAAGTAATCTGTTACACACAGAAAAATAGATGGGGATTTGCCCATGGTGACATCCACTGGTGGTCCAAGGCATCAAACAGGGATTGCAGAGACATGGTAATTCAGAAGATATGAGGAGCTGAGAATGATAAGAGGGTGCAAAAAGTGGTGCAGCAGGCCCAACAAGGCCAATGGACTAGATGGGAAGAAGCCCTGCAAAGGTCCTTGACATGGAATGACATATGGGTTATGACACCTCTAAACTCAGCTTCATTATTAGATCAGTGTATGAATGTGGTAACCTCCTGTGGTAACCTCCTGCCATCGTCCGCAAACCTTGTGAGATGGGGAAAGTCTGATGATGCTCAATGCCCCCTATGTCATGAGAGGCAGACACTTGAGCACGTCTCTCAACTTGCATGGTGTCATTAGGGCAAGGGCGATACACATGGTGCCACAACAAGTTACTAAATGAGCTGGCTGCTACAAAAGACCTGGAAAGGGTAAAGAACAGCAAAGTCAGACCATGCACTACAAATATGTACTTTCTGAAAACAGGAAAGTCAGCACATCCCAAACCAAGTGAATCAAGTAACAGTTTACCATTGCTTCTTGACTGTGCAAATGACTGGGTGATGGCAGTAGACCTACCTGGGCTAGGAGCATATCCAGAGAGTATCAGAAGATCTCGAAGATGGCCAGATATTGTGCTGCATTCCTCATCATTGCATCAGATTATAATAATTGAACTGATCGTGCCATTTGAATCCAGACTGGACAAGCAACACTTGGTCAAAGTGGCCAATTATAATGATCTGGCCATGGACTTGAGAAACAAAGGGTCATGGCTGTTGAGGTAGGTGCAAGAGGTCTCATGGTAGCCTCAGTGTATGATCTACTGAAGCAGTAGGGGTTGAGGGTACAGTCAAGAAAAAGGCCATTTAAGAGGCTCATTGAAACCATAGAGCAACCCCAAAGGGCAGTGGAACTCGGGACAATAATTTGTTTTCAACTTAGAGGTTACTTTCACAATTGCCTCCAGCTGGCAGAAAATGGGAGTGAATTTGAAAGCTGCATCCAAAGTGGAATGGGTCCAATTCTCTGCACAAGACTACAGGAGGCTGACACATGGAAGTCATGACCCAAGGGCCCCCCCCCCCCCCTTTTAGAGTGTAAAGGAGATTAAGGGGCTGAAACACTTGTTCGATAGGGAGACTACTTCTGATGATCAGATTGTCTCCTGTTGTATTGCTCTGTATAGAGTTTTCTATCTTATCAGCCAAATAATTAGCCTTATATGTTGTATGTCACATATAATTAGCCTTATATGTTGTATGTCAACAGCTTGATCTCCATATAACTCTGCCCAAGCTCGCGCCCTGGAGAGGACACTCCAGCTTCACCCTATAGGTGTCGGCAAAACACGGGAAGTAGCAGTTACCGGTTATAAGCCTTTTGCCCAATTGGCGTAGGGCATGGCGCCAGGGGCTACTTCCGACAGTGGGAGAGGTTCTAGGATCTCACTGGACAGCTACCGCCCGCTTCAAACTGGGCAGCCCCCAGTCAATAAGGTGTTGTCCCGCCACTGTCTGCTTTCCCCATTGGGTGCATGGGGATTAGGGTCAAACCCGAACTGCGGACAGAAAATTTTGCACCAAGCAATTATCGAAAAAATAGAAATAAGCAAACTCTCAGATTGGGATGCTGGAACGTCCGGACTATGTTGACTGGACTATCCGAAAACCTACAGGATGTAAACGATGTAAGGAAGACAGCCATAATTAATGATGAGCTTAAACGACTTCAGGTGGATATAGCTGCACTTCAGGAAACGCGCCTGGCGGGCTCTGGAACGGTGAGCGAGAAGGACTACACATTTTATTGGCAAGGGAAAGATCTTAATAAAGCTAGAGAACACGGAGTAGGTTTTGCGGTCAAAAAATCGCTAACTAACATGGTTGAACCAGGCGAGAATGGATCAGATTGCCTGTTAACGCTCCGCCTGCAAACTAGCACAGGTCCCATCACCCTTGTCAGTGTGTATGCTCCTACTCTGTACTCTGCCTCAGAAGCTAAAGATGAGTTCTACGAGAATCTAGCAGCAGTAATCAAAAGCATACCTAGGCAAGAACAGCTTGTTCTCCTTGGTGACTTTAACGCTAGAGTGGGTGCCGATAATGTTTCATGTCTGGGCAGGTTTGGTATTGGCAAGATGAATGAAAATGGACAACGGCTCTTAGAGTTGTGCGTCCACCATGATCTCTGCGTGACCAACACCTACTTTGAGACAAAACCCCAGCATAAGGTGTCATGGAGACACCCACGATCCAAGCAATGGCACCAACTTGACCTGATTCTCGTCAGAAGGCCACCCCTCAGGTCTGTGCTCTCCACGCACTCGTACCATAGTGCAGACTGTGACACAGATCACTCCTTGGTTTGCTGCAAAATCAGAGCACAACCAAGAAAACTCTATCGTATCAGACATGAAGGGAAACCACGCATTGATACCAGCAAGATGTCAGACCCTTTCATGATCGCTCAATTCACTGCGACCTTCAAGAAAGTGCTCAGTAGCCCTCAGCATGGTGATACTATTACAGAGAACTAGGAGCATCTACGGAACACCATTCAAAGTACTGCACTTGCCACTTTTGGTAAGAAAACAGCAAAGTCAAGTGACTGGTTTGACGCTTCATCAGATGTGATGGCACCTGTTATTGAAGCTAAGCGCAGTGCTATGAATGAATACAATCGTTCACCGAGTGCCAGAACCCTACAGATCCTGAGGGCTACGAGAAGCAAAGTTCAACAAACTGCTCGACGCTGTGCAAATGACTATTGGCTCCAGCTCAGTGAGAGCATCCAGATCGCAGCGCAAACAGGCAACATTAGACAAATGTATGACGGTATAAAGAAAGCACTTGGCCCCCATAAAAGTAAGATGGCACCGCTAAAAACAATCAGCGGAGAGAAGCTAACCGATAAGGGTAAGCAGATGGAGAGGTGGGTCGAGCACTACTCTGAGCTTTACGCTAGAGACAATACCATTACACCTGCAGCCCTTGATGCTGTCAATAGTCTGCCAACTATGGAGGAGCTGGATGCCGAACCAACATTAGAGGAACTCAGTAAGGCCATTAATAGCTTGGCCTCTGGCAAAGCACCAGGCAGTGATGGGATTCCTCCTGATTTAATCAAATGCTGTAAGAGCACGCTATTACATCCCCTGCATAGGATGCTGTGCCAGTGCTGGGAAGAGACAACTATTCCTCAAGACATGCGAGATGCCAAGATTGTAACACTGTATAAAAATAAAGGAGACAGAAGTGATTGCAATAACTACAGAGGCATCTCTCTTCTTAGTATTGTTGGTAAGGTTTTTGCCAAAGTCATCTTAATGCGACTACACAAGTTAGCTGAGCGCATATATCCAGAGGCACAGTGTGGATTCCGAGCTGGCAGATCAACAACAGACATGATCTTCTCTCTCCGCCAGCTTCAGGAAAGATCAAGAGAGCAGAAAAGACCATTGTGTGTCGCCTTTATAGACCTCACAAAAGCATTCGACCTGGTTAGTAGGGATGGACTCTTTAAAATCCTCCTGAAAATAGGCTGCCCTTCTAAAATGCTGGAAATGATAAAGTCATTCCATGACGACATGAAGGGAACAGTCCAATATGCTGGAAGCACGTCACAGCCCTTTGATATACGAAGTGGCGTTAAACAAGGCTGTGTTCTGGCTCCGACCCTCTTCGGAATCTTCTTTGCCTTACTCTTGAAACATGCATTCAGAGATGCAACTGAAGGAATATGCCTTCACACTAGGTCAGATGGCCGTCTGTTTAATCTTTCAAGGCTGAAGGCAAAAACAAAAATCAGAAGGGTCACTATAAGAGACTTGTTGTTCGCTGATGATGCTGCAGTCGTCACTCAAAGCCAACAGGAGCTTCAGAGCTTGATGAATCGCTTCACTAAAGCATGCAAGGACTTTGGCCTCACAATAAGTCTAAAGAAAACGAATGTGCTGAGTCAGGATGTGGGTGCTGCACCAGTTATCACTATCGATAACTATGAATTGGCAGTGGTGCACCACTTCACATACCTAGGGTCTACCATCAATGACAAACTCTCACTGGATACAGAAATCGACAGCCGCATTGGCAAAGCTGCAGCTACCTTTGCCCGCCTCACATCGCGTGTTTGGGGAAACTCTAAACTCACAATGAAGACCAAAGCTGCGGTATATAATGCCTGCGTCACCAGCACACTCCTATATGGCAGCGAGACCTGGACGACCTATGCTAAGCAAGAAAGAAGGCTCAATACCTTCCATTTGCGGTGTCTACGCCGCATCCTCAGCATCTCGTGGAAAGATAAAGTGACAAATGTCGAGGTGTTGTCACGTGCTGGCCTTCAAAGTATGTATACGCTGCTTAGACAGCGCAGACTTCGCTGGCTTGGCCATGTTCGCCGCATGGAAGATGGTCGCATCCCAAAAGATATCTTCTACGGACAATTAGCAGATGGCAAGAGAACAGTTGGGCGACCACAGCTGAGGTTCAAAGATGTGTGCAAGAGAGATATGAGGGCACTGGACATGGATCCAGCAACATGGGAGGATGAAGCTGCCGATCGCACAAAGTGGCGATGCTATTTACGGCACCATAGTCAGTTATGACTGAAGGGGCTATTATTATTATTATTATTATGTTGTATGTACCATTGTTTAGACAAACTGGCAGTCAATTAATTAGCCTTATATGTTGTATGTACCATTTTATTAGGCAAACTATATCAGACAGGTCATTGACCTTATATGTTGTATGTACCATTCTTTAGACATACTTTATCACACAGGTCATTGACCTTATATTTGTATGTACCATTGTTTAGACAAACTATATCAGACAGTTAATTAACCATATATGTTGTACGTACTATTGTTTAGACAAACTATATCAGACAGTTAATTAACCTTAAATATTGTTATGTACCATTGTTTAGACAAACTATCAGAAAGGTCATTGACCTTATATGTCACCATTGTCTTGGTCACCCCCTATGGAGGATAGAACCACTACTACAGGAAGCTTACACTAAACATTCACAAGCTCTTACTGTGATGGTATCTGTAGCTATTTGTTTGACATGATGATGTTGCCAGCCTCATGATCAGCCTTATGATAGTGCCTTGTACAACATCCTAAAGGGAGCAATATTTCTTTGTCTCATTAGAGATCCCAGAAACTACAAGAGGCCTGATATGATAGGAAACTCTATACAGAGTGATACAACAAGAAGCAATCTGATCATCAGAAGCGGTCCCCCCATTGATCAAGTGTTTCGACCCTTTAATCTCCTTTACACTCTTAGGGATGGGCCCACTTGGGTCATGACTCCCAAGTGTCAGCCTCCTGTTGTTTGGTGCAAAGAATTGAACCCACTCCACCTTGGTTGCAGCTTTCAAGTCCACCCCTATTTCCTGCCAGCTGGAGGCAATTGTGAAAGTAACCTCTATGTAGAAAACAAATTATTGTCCTGACTTTCATAATCCCCAGAAACTACAGGAGGCCTTATTAGACATGCTTGATTGTTATGTCAGTGCTTTATTTATTTATTTTTGACACAAATAATTCAGATGGTTTTTTTGTTTGAAAGTTCACTGTGCCCATACAGGGTCTTATTTCATGTAGACAATAATTGTGTGCTCTGTATATTTGTGTATGTGTGTGTTTATAAGTATGTACATGAGCATTTGTCTGTGCATGTATACATAAGTATATGTGTTCATTTGTGTATGTGCATGTGAGTATGTCTTTGTATGTGTGCATGAGTGATGGCAATAATGAGAAAATGATTACAGAAAAACGTTATCTCCCCTACATTTTAATATTGTGTATTACAAGTGTCATAAATACAACAACAAATCAAGTCCAACACTTGCGCTGGTGACCGGGTGACCCAGGATCAATTTCGGGCGAGGACATTTGAAGATTTTTTGTTGACCGGGATTTGGACTGGATTAACTTGAGCCTTGTCGAGGACATTTTGAAGTAGTATCATCGGCCAGGGACTGGCGGCTCCTGAGCCGACCAGCTCTGATGGGTACCTCAGAAATCTGTGAGTATCTGCCTGAATGGTGAGGGACACCTGTCTCTATGCAAGAACAAAGGGAAACTCACATAAAATCAGTCTCAGGTTAGACATACTAACCTGAGATTTCGCCTCGAGTAATAGCGGGCATACAAAAAAAAAAAAAAAAAAAAATTCCACCAAAAAAATCTCAATCTTCAACTCCAGTGTTAAGACCATTCAATTATATAGCTCTAGTTTATAGCATTCTGTAATGTACAGGGTAAAGGAGTTTTGGGGAGACTCAAAAACACACATAGTAGAGAACTGGATACAAAAGTCAAAGATATGAGTCAGTCATGGAGACACCTTGAGCTGATAGTATACAACAAGAGGAGTTGGCATACATTTGTTGATGACCTAGGCTGTTTAGGGAGCTAAAAGTGGAAATGATGGTGTGTCATAAATGCCTGGATTGATCAAAATTTGTTTCAGGCTGATTGTGACAACAGCTGTACTAAAACTGAGATACAGTATACTGACTTCTTGGACATGCCAGAAAGTCAACAACAGTTATGCTTATTTGGAGATGAGAAAGGTATATATAATTTATAATAGCAATGTTATTATTTTAAATGCATATTTTGGTTACATAAATTTACATGATTTAAATATCTGCACAGTATAACTTTTAATACTAAGAAGCGAGTGCACCTTTCGTAGAGAATTAAATCTATTTACAAACTTTAATTAAATTTGCTAAATATATACATAATGGAGATAGAGGCTGTTACTGAAGTAACCAGGGTAGTTATTGTGTCACACTCTCAGTTCTTGCTTTTAAAGGTTTAAAATGGATGTCTGATGAATAAATAGAAAACATTTATAGAGGCTTAAATCTTAAGAAGCTGGTGTGAATCTACTGTACAAGTCATTCAGGTGTATGGCATGGCAATAAGAGTACTGACAGACTAGCTTCACATGCACCTATAGTGGGGACACTGGTCCTGCACAAGGGAGAGATACTGAGGACAGTTAATGATCATCTGTTAGAAAACAACACTGCAGTAGATGAATCAACAAGGCTAAGATAGCTGGAATGTGGCACCAAACATAAGACTAGCAGGTGTGACATATGAGAGGATGCATCCCACATGTATACAGTCAGGATGCTACAGTACAGTAAGCATTCATACACTTCAACTTTTGCTGAATAAGACTTAAAACCAATGGGTTTGCCTGGATTGCAATGATGTCGATCCTGAATAACAATCACATATTTATCAAGAAATTGTGCTTATGTGTTTGTTACTACATTTTGCTAACAAATTTTAACTAAACATATAAGACATGCATTTCATTATTTATCTTTGCTCATTATTTTTATTATTACAGGTGTTTATTCTTGTCACCTGTGCAACACTCATTTCTTCCAACTTGATGTCCTGGATGAGCATACTAAAGCTGTACACAGAGATAGACGCTTGGAGTTTGATAATAAATGCAGTGATCTTCAGAATGTGTTACCTCAGGACAGTGAAAATAACATGAATGAAGCAGTGAATAAGATTGGAGATGCCACTTTTACTGATGTAGCAAGAGAAGATAGCATCAACCTGACACTCACTTGTAATGAAGCATCAGTGAACCTCATCAACAGTCAGGAAAGGACAGCTACAATGTTTGACACCCTACACAGTAATACATCAGTTTTTAAGAATCAAGTCTGTAACATAAATTGTAGTAAACCATTTTCTGCCGGTGAGATAAATATTCAACTTTGTGTGAGTGACAGAGCTGTTGATACATGCAGTGATTTAAGCATTCAGTCTCACGTGAAAATAGAGGAAGATAAGTCCTACAAGTGTGATGTTTGTGGTGTTTCATTTTTTGTGAAAGATAACCTACAGCAACATAATAGAATACATACACGAGAGAAACTTTACAAGTGTGATGTTTGTGATGCAGAGTTTAATCAAAGTTGTAGCCTAAAATTACATGAAAGAATACATACAGGACAGAAGCCTTACAAGTGTGATGTTTGTGGAGTAGCATTTACTCAGACAAGCAAACTACAAAGTCATAAAAGAATACATACAGGAGAGAAGCCTTACAAGTATGATGTTTGTAGAGCAGCATTTACTGAGTGGGGTAGTCTACAAAGTCATAAAAGAATACTTACAGGAGAGAAGCCTTACACTTGTGATGTTTGTGGTGCAGCATTTATTCTGAGCAGTAATCTACAAAAACATAAAAGAATACATACAGGAGAGAAGCCTTACAAGTGTGATGTTTGTGGTGCAGCATTTACCCAGAGCAGTAGTCTGCAAAAACATAAAAGAATACATACAGGAGAGAAACCTTACAAGTGTGAAGTTTGTGGTGCAGCATTTACTCTGAGCAGTAGTCTACAAAGTCATAAAAGAATACATACAGGAGAGACACCTTACAAGTGTGATGTTTGTGGTGCAGCATTTACCCAGAGCAGTAGTCTGCAAAAACATAAAAGAATACATACAGGAGAGAAACCTTACAAGTGTGAAGTTTGTGGTGCAGCATTTACTCTGAGCTGTAATCTACAAAAACATAAAAGAATACATACAGGAGAGAAGCCTTACAAGTGTGGTGTTTGTGGAGCAGCATTTACTGAGAGTGGTAGTCTACAAAGTCATAAAAGAATACATACAGGAGAGAAGCCTTACAAGTGTGATGTTTGTGATGCAGCATTTACTAAGAGCTGTAATCTACAAAGACATAAAAGAATACATACAGGAGAGAAGCCTTACAAGTGTGATGTTTGTAGAGCAGCATTTACTGAGTGTGGTAGTCTACAAAGTCATAAAAGAATACTTACAGGAGAGAAGCCTTACACTTGTGATGTTTGTGGTGCAGCATTTATTCTGAGCAGTAATCTACAAAAACATAAAAGAATACATACAGGAGAGAAGCCTTACAAGTGTGATGTTTGTGGTGCAGCATTTACCCAGAGCAGTAGTCTGCAAAAACATAAAAGAATACATACAGGAGAGAAACCTTACAAGTGTGATGTTTGTGGTGCAACATTTACCCAGAGCAGTTGTTTACAAAAGCATGTAAGAATACATACAGGAGAGACACCTTACAATTGTGATGTATGTGATGCAGCATTTACTCAGAGCTGTAATCTACAAAAACATAAAAGAATACATACAGGAGAGAAGCCTTACAAGTGTGGTGTTTGTGGAGCAGCATTTACTGAGAGTGGTAGTCTACAAAGTAATAAAAGAATACATACAGGAGAGAAGCCTTACAAGTGTGATGTTTGTGATGCAGCATTTACTAAGAGCTGTAATCTACAAAGACATAAAAGAATACATACAGGAGAGAAGTCTTACAAGTGTGATTTTTGTGGAGCAGCATTTACTGAGAGTGGTTGTCTACAAAGTCATAAAAGAATACATATGGGAGAGACGCCTTACAAGCGTGATATTTAGTGGAGCAGCATTTATTGAGACAGATATCTTACAAAGTCATAAAAGAATACATACAAGAAATAAACCTTACAAGTGTGATATCTGTGATGCAGCATTTACTCAGATATGTCACCTACAAGATCATAAAAGAATACATACTGAAGAGAAGCCTTACAAGTGTGATGTCTGTGGGGCAGCATTTACTGTGATGTGTTCACTACAAAATTTGTGATTATAACAATGATGACGACTATGGTAATTATAACAATGATGACTGTTGTGATTATTACAAAGATGACATTTATTGTAATTTATCATGGAATTGCCTTCCCTGTTATGCAGTAGTGGTCCAACAGTGGCCAAAACTCAAGTATCTAATATGGGTCTTCAAAGGTGTCTACCTTTGCACAAGATTGCTCTTGGCAGAACTGTAGAATAGAATGATAATGATGCTTCTATCTCAAGGGAGTTTCATAAGATATTTCAGAAGTCAAAAACAATGCAGAAATGGGCAGGCCAATTGTTAACTTATATCTGATCTGCCACCTTTTATGAACAGTTAAGCAATTATTAATTTCAGCTCGTTCAAGCCCCCACACTGATTTAATCAGTGGAATTCTTTTTATTCTGGTATAGCTCTGTTTAGAGTGTATTTAGTAAATTGACTGAGACAAACATGCAGTACATTCAAAATGATTATACCGACGTAAAATGTGTGTATTTACACATAACAAATTTAATAATCAATTAAGTTTTTAACAGTTTCAAAAAATTAAATACTCTTTAACAGAAAATACTCATCGTCATGTGATGGTAGGGTGTTTTATGTAAGAAATCACTTGGCAGCTTTTAGGTTTTACTTAGTTGCACATGGTAGTTTCTTCTCCCACTGGGTTTTTTTGGGTTCTTTGCAGATAGGTCACTGGAGTTCTCATGTCTCTCGTCAAGATTAAAGGTGCAGCAAGTTCCAAGTAAGATCAGGGAGTAACCGAAAAGCTAGTCCCACATCTCTAAGACCTTCAGATGATGGTGTCTAGCTTGATGTCAGGCCACTTCTAGTCTCACTTTGTTCCAGAGATTAGTACCCTCAGCTGGTACCACAAACTAGCATGGTATGAGAAGAGAAACGAATACCCTCTGAGTATTAAGTTTCCCAACACATACTTATGTGTCCCCATCTTCCTATTCCCCCATCTCATCTACCTCAGACTATACCCTCGAGAATTAAGCTTAATCCCTTGAGAGAAAACTTTCTTTACATTTAAATTGAATAGCTTTATATTTACTTTACATTCAAATGAAAAAGTTAATAGTATAGATAGAACATTTTTACATTTACACTGGTTGAAAAATGTTTACAATACAGATTGAATATGTTTTCATTTATATCTACACTGGTTTTAAAATGTTCACAATATAGAAAGGTGGTTGAAGTAACAAGAAGAGACATGGTCCGCAACCAGACGATACGTCAAGGCCTAAAATGCCACCCCCTGCAGACCCAAGTAGAACAGTCCCAACTAAGATGGTTTGGCCATATCTGCAGAATGGGAGAAGATCGGCTACCACGACAAGCATGGGAAACAAAGAGCCAGGGATCCAGACCCCCAGGACGACCCAGAGTCCACTGGGAGGACAACATTAGACAATCTTTGAAGGACCAAGGACTAGAATGGAACCAGGCCAGGAGGAAGACAGCTGATAGGATAGTCTGGCGCTCTCTCTTCCAAACCTCTACACCTCACGGTAGAATGGGAACGACTAAGTAAGTAGTCTGCCATCAATGGTACCTATACCTTGTAGCGGTATGGCAGCTTGCGTACCCTGACAATCCCCAGAGCTATGCCAGTGGGAGTTTTACTCCTGGTAGGTTCAACCAAGCTGGACTGGTCTGTGTGGGTAGGGGTCAGACAAAAGCTGGTACCCTGGTCCTCCAGGTTGGGGGTTTTAGCATAGGGCTGACACCCCTGTCTATGTAAAAAAAATAATGAAGTTACGGAAACAACATCAAATGAACAAACTTTGCTGCGGGATGGACATTCGGAGTCTGTGGCTCGTATGACTGCCAGTGTGAAAGCCGAAAGGAAGCCACTGACATGAAAACGGATGTCCTGACCACAAAACAGGATACAAGAATAGGATTTTGGAATGTCAGGACAATGTACGAGACAGGTAAACTAAGACAGGTCACGGCAGAAATGAGAAACTATAGGTTACACATCCTGGGGATAAGCGAGAGCAGATGGACAGGGGCAGGAAAAGTTAAAACAGCAACAGGAGAAACAGTACTTTACTCTGGAAGAGAGGATGGACAGCACAGTGAAGGCGTAGCCATTATTCTACAGAAAGCGATAGAAAGGACATTACTGGAATGGAAACCCATCAACAACAGACTGATACGATTGAGATTGAGAGGGAGATTCACCAACACTACAATAATACAATGCTACGCACCAACGAATGATAGCGATGAGGAGGTCAAGGATGAATTCTATCAACAACTGCAGAAAGAAATGGAGGACACACCTAGATATGATCTTGTTATAGTAATGGGAGACCTCAATGCAAAAGTTGGTACACACAATACATATAATGAAAGAACAATGGGGAAATGCGGTAGCGGAATAGCAAACGAAAATGGGGATAAGCTAATAAGTTTCTGTAGCATTAACAACCTGGTCATTGGAGGAACACTTTTCCCACATAAGGAAATTCACAAGTTAACATGGGAATCACCAAATGGTCGGGACAGAAACCAGATAGACCACATCATGGTTAACGGTAGATGGAGACATGCATTACAAGATGTGAAGGTAAGAAGAGGTGCAGATGTGGGAAGCGATCACCATTTAGTAGTAGCAAAACTGAAAGTGAAACTAAGAAGGGCTGGACCAACTGTAACTACACAGAAAAGGTTTGACATCAGCAAATTGAAGGACCCCCTTACCAGAAAAGCTTTTGCGGCCGACATTAAGAAACGATATCAATTTGCCAAAAGCCAGGAAAAGACATTGACTGATGATATAGACCAGAATTTCAACACCATTTCAACAATATATAAGGAAAGCAGCAAATCATGCTTAGGATTCCAGGAAAGGAAGAAGCAAGACTGGATAACACCAGAAAACACAAAACACCATAAAGATGAGAAAGGAAATGAAAAGAAAGAAAACAGAAGCGAAGTCCCCCAGGTTAAAGCAACTATATAGCGAACAGTACAGTCAACTGGACAGGGAAGTTAAACGCCAAACCCGAGCCAACAAAAGGAATTTCCTAGACGATCTTGCAAAACAGGCAGAAGAGGCAGCACTGAGAAATGAACAAAGCACAGTATACAAAATAACTAAATTCATCAGCGGAAAACAAGGTGCAAACAATATTACATTAGTAAGAGATAAGCAAGGAAATCTCATCAAGACAGCAGAGGGACAGGAAACAAGATGGGCAGAGCACTTCAGAGAAACTCTGAACAAGGAAATACCAGAGACACAATTGAATGTTCCTGAGGCTGAAAACGATCTAGATGTAAATACAGACATTCCACGAAAAGAAGAAATCATCACAGCAATCAAAGGGTTAAAGAACGGTAAAGCTCCGGGCCATGATAACTTAAATGCAGAGCTATTTAAGACAGACCCTGAGCTAGCAGCAGAACTATTAGAACCACTATTTGCACAAGTGTGGAAAACGGGGACAACACCATCAGAGTGGAACAAAGGAATAATTGTCAAATTGCCCAAGAAGGGAGATCTTTCAGACTGCAATAATTGGAGAGGAATCACTCTTCTCTCAGTTCCCAGCAAAATACTAGGCAGGATAATTATACAGAGAATTTCAAAGGCAGTAGACTACAAACTGAGGAAAGAACAAGCAGGATTTAGAAAGAACAGAAGATGTGTAGACCATATATTCACTCTCAGGAACATTATAGAGCAGTGCTCAGAATGGCAAAGACAGCTTTACATAAATTTTGTTGATTTTGAAAAGGCTTTTGACAGCATACATAGGGACAGTTTATGGAAAATACTGAGGGCTTATGGAATTCCAAGCTGCATAGTGTCAATCATAAAAAGCCTCTATGCCAACTTTACTTGTAGTGTTGGGCAGAGCAACCTAACCTTCGAGGTGAAGACAGGAGTACGACAGGGATGCCCCTTATCAACCACTCTATTTTTTAACAGTCATAGACTGGGTGATGCGCCAGACAACAGAGGGCAGTCCAAGAGGAATAAGATGGACTACATTTTCAACATTGGAAGATCTGGAATATGCAGATGACATTGCACTGCTGGCACATTCACATCAACACATCCAGGAAAAAATGGATAGACTTAATAAATTTAGCCAGCAGGTGGGCTTGAACATCAATTTAAAGAAGTCTGAGGTCATGACGCTCAATGTGAGCAACCCTGAGCCCATATCAGTAAGGAATCAGCAACTGGTACAGACAGATACCTTCACATACCTAGGAAGCATAGTAACACCAGACGGTGGGGCAGGCAAAGACATCAACATCAGAATGAATAAGGCAAGAACAGCCTTCTTTAGCCTAAATAACATCTGGAAGTCCTCCCAATACAGCACAAGCACAAAATTAAGATTATACCAGAGTTGCGTGCTTTCTGTGCTTCTCTATGGTGCGGAATGCTGGAGAGTCACAGAGAAGGAAATGTCAAAATTGTCCTCTTTTCACACAACATGCCTAAGAAAAATTCACCGAATCTTTTGGCCGAATACCATCACCAACCAAGATCTGCTTACTCGTAGCAAGCAAGAGGACATGCATACCATCATAGCTGGCAGACGCTGGAGCTGGGTTGGTCATGTCCTCAGAAGAGACCCCGATGCCATCACAAGAACAGCTATGCTTTGGACCCCTGAAGGAAAGCGAAAGAGAGGCTGACCAAAAACAACTTGGCGGAGGACTGTGGAGGCTGAGATGCAAAGAATGAACCAGAGTTGGGGCACTGTACGAAGGATGGCCACTGACCGTGCAAAGTGGAATCAATTTGTTGTTGCCCTACAAGACGCCACTAGGCGTGATGGCCACTGACTGATTTGACTGTCGGTGGTTAAGGATCGAAGAAGAAGAAGTAAGTAGTAATATAGAAAGGAAATGTTTACATCTACACTGGCTGAAAAGCTTGAAAACTTTCATTAGTTGTAAAAAAAATATGTTCACATAGACAATAACACTAGTTTGTAATTGCAAATATAATTAGAATGTACATCATCTCGTTTATCTTTCTCTCCCTGCTCCATATGGAACTTGGGACTACCTATGCTTTTAGATCTCTTTAAGAAACTAGCAATAAAACCGTCACCAGACCTTGCAGTGGTGGTTCATAAAATCATCTTTCTAAATGCTGAGGTTTCCAGCCTCAAATAACTTAGACATCCACTAGCAATTTTCACAAATTAATATTCACATGGCAATAAATACATATTAGTTCACATGTTAGAAATGAAAAATATAGCCTAGAATGTAAAATGTGCAACTTATGCCAATCTTCACATCCAGGAAAAAATGGAAAGACTTAATAAGTATAGCTAGCAGGTGGGCTTGAACATCAACCTAAAGAAGACAGAGGTCATGATGCTCAATGTGAGCAACCCTGAGCCCATATCAGTAAGGAATCAGCAACTGGAACAGACAGACGCCTTCACATACCTAGGATGCATAGCAACACCAGTCGACGGAGCAAGCAAAGACAACAACAGAATGAACAAAGCAAGAACAGCCTTTTTTAGTCTAAACAACATCTGGAAGTCCTCTCAGTACAGCACAAGCACAAAATTAAGATTATATTAGAGCTGTGTGCTTTCTGTGCTTCTCTATGGCGTGAAGAGCTGGAGAGTTATAGAGAAGGAAATGTCAAAATTGTCCTCTTTTCACACAACATGCCTAAGAAAAATTATCCGAATCTTTTGGCCGAATACCATCCCCAACCAAGATCTGCTTACTCGGAGCAAGCAAGAGGACATGCACACCATCATAGCTGGCAGACGCTGGAGCTAGGTTGGCCATGTCCTCAGAAGAGACCCCGATGCCATCATAAGAACAGCTATGCTATAGACCCCTGAAGGAAAATGAAAGAGAGGCCAACCAAAAACAACTTGGCCGAGGACTGTGGAGGCTGAGATGCGAGGTATGAACCAGAGTTGGGGCACTGTACTAAGGATGGCCACTGACCGACCAAAGTGAAATTAATTTTTTGTCGCCCTACAAGACGCCACTATGCGTGATGGCCACTGACTGCTTTGATGGTTGGCGGCTAAAGATCAAAGATGGTGCCAATCTTGGTGCACAGACTGTTTGCTCAAAGAATTAAAGGCACTTGAATGAGCCTCTTACACGTGTATTTGGGGGTCATTATTTTAACAATAAATTCCCACTCAATGTTTTCAGTTTCCTCAGATCCGGGTTTTCCATATTAACTCTTAGTATACGAGCGGCCTTCTAGAGAGACCGATGATCGATCCCCGTCAATAGCGAAAATTTATAGACTAGCTGAATGCATGTTTCAAACCACTGATCAATTTAGTTACGTGCATGATGTAGGGGTTTCATTTCTTCACATTTTGATATATAACACTTATGTTATCTTTATAAATAAATTATTTATTGCAAAATCTGTAATGGTAGTCATGAAAGGCAGCTCGTATACTAAGAGTTAAAATGATAAAGCTTTCCTGGGCTGTTTAATTCCTTCAAAATTCCCCAACAAAGTCAGGTCTGATAAATGGAATTCTAACTCTGGCAGTCTGGTGGTCGTCTTCGCAAGCGATTCTCACAGTGTCTTAAAACTGCAATCCTATCAGGTTATATTCCCTTCACCTCCCCCCATATGTTTGTTATGGTTTTAAGCAGGGCTCCAATCGGAAGGGGTGTTGTGCCTTCATTCTGAATGTCTGCCAATCGTTTCAAAGCATACGTGTATAGGTGGAGTAATTCAAAATTTTGTTCATTTCTCAGTGCTGCCTCTTCTGCCTGTCTTGCAAGATTGTCTAGAAAATTCCTTTTGTTGACTCGGGTTTGGCGTTTAACTTCCTTGTCTAGATGACTGTACTGTTTGCTATATAGTTGCTAGACAACAGGGCAGTCCAAGAGGAATAAGATGGACTACATTTTCTACATTGAAAGATCTGGAATATGCAGATGACATAGCACTACTAGCACATTCACATCAACACATCCAGGAAAAAACGGATAGACTTAATAAGTTTAGCCAGCAAGTGGGCTTGAACATCAATTTAAAGAAGTCAGAGGTCATGACGCTCAATGTGAGCAACCCTGAGCCCATATCAATAAGGAATCAGCAACTGGTACAGACAGACACCTTCACATACCTAGGATGCATAGTAACACCAGACGGCGGGGCAGGCAAAGACATCAATATCAGAATGAATAAGGCAAGAACAGCCTTTTTTAGTCTAAACAACATCTGGAAGTCATCTCAATACAGCACAAGCAGAAAATTAAGATTATATCAGAGCTGTGTGCTTCTCTATGGTGCAGAATGCTGGAGAGTTACAGAGAAGGAAATGTCGAAATTGTCCTCTTTTCACACAACATGCCTAAGAAAAACTCACCGAATGTTTTGGCCGAATACCATCACCAACCAAGATCTGCTTACTCAGAGCAAGCAAGAGGACATGCACACCATCATAGCTGGCAGACGCTGGAGCTGAGTTGGCCATATCCTCAGAAGAGACCCCGATGCCAACCCTAGAACAGCTATGCTTCGGACCCCTGAAGGAAAACAAAAGAGAGGCTGACCAAAAACAACCTGGCGGAGGACTGTGGAGGCTGAGATGCAAAGAATGAACCAGAGTTGGGGTACTGTATGAAGGATGGCCGCCGACCAAGCAAAGTGGAATCAATTTGTTGTTGCCCTACAAGACGCCACTAGGCGTGATGGCCACTGACTGCTTTGACGGTCGGCGGCTAAGGAACAAAGAAGAAAGAAGAAGAATTCAAAATTATTTTCGCCTGAAATTCTGTGCGTAATGCATAAGGTCATCTCTCCCATATATGACAATAAAATATCCGATTGCCTTCTCTGCAATGCCTACAATTACAACATCTTACTTTCCTCTAAACCAGCGGTTCCCAACCTTTTTTCACTTGCGTACCCCTTGGCAGCCCATTTCTATAAATTGTACCCCTAATATTAGCAAAATATTTGAAATTAATATAGACCTAGTTGCTGTTATTCAAAATTTATAGATTATAACCAGAAATAAAGGGGCCAACCACGGGATTAAAAAACAATGTAATAAAAAGGTGAACAAACAGTGCATATATTTTTATATTTAAAAAATCAGAAGTTACAATAAAAATTAACACATTTAATTTATTAAATCACTTTTTAATAACACACATGTCACGTGACCATGACAAATGTTCAGTGCGATCCTTGAGCTTGTTTTGAGGCACATAGTTTTTTTTAAAATAAGGTTCAAGTGATGTAAGATAGTCTAAATTCTGGACCTGCATTCAGTTTACTACGGTATTTATTTTTTATAAAGGTATAGCAATTACTTCTGTTGTTTCGATAGGCGCTGAAAAAAATTGCGTTCCTTGTTTTCATAACTGGGGTGTTTTGTTTATAAATGCCGCAAGAGTAACGAAGGTTTCATGCTACCATTGGATAATACTTCCCGACACACTACACAGTGGGGCTTAGCACAGTCCTCATCTCCTATAAACGAAAACCCATACTTCATGTATTCGTCACTGTATTTTCTCTCTTTAGCTCTATGTAAAACTGAAGATCGTGTCTTTTCACTATCCTGCACCAAAGTCTTAGGCGTGTCCTGAGAAGTACTTGGTGATTGATCACATTCCACATTATGTTTCAGCTTTTTTACTGTGCCGGTTTTCAACCACTGATCCATATCTGATAATACACGAATTGAACAATTAATCACTAAGTTAAGTTAAAACAATGACAAAAACTACCGTATATAGAAACACTGTCTCACTGTCTCACGTTTGTAAAATTTGGGTCAAGAATCGACACTATTACTTCCAGGACAGTAGACGTTCATAGATAGTGTGGAAAATCAAACAAGTCATATTTTTGATGAAATATTCAACGGCACAATATAATCTCATAGTCATCATAATGAAGACTATTGTGTAAAAATATTGAATTGTGGTCATACGAAACGCCATAGATTTTCACACACGCCAGTCCAAGCAGACAGCACGCCAGTGGCGCGGAAGAAAAACGGTGGAGATTGTCTCACACAATTCATGTTGTATAGTACATCGTTGAATTAATTTCACAACTTTTGACTTGTCTTTTACACTGTTGACATATTATCTTTTTTCCGCCATTACTCAATTTTTTTTCGCATACCCCCAGGGGTACGCGTACCAAAGGTTGGGAACCGCTGCTCTAAACGAACAGGTGGACAGGAAATGATGATGTCATTCATTGTTTTCCAAAATGTTTCACACAGACATGTAATCTCTTCATCCGTCGCTTGAGCAAACAAAATCATGCGAAAACTGACCAGGCCCATCTGGGTGTTACCTGCACTAATCTCAGCAAAACTGGGAAGCGCCAAGCAAATGTAATGAATTATCACCAAAAAGGAGTGTCAAACGCTTAAGCGCTTATCATATATTTTATCCATAAGTGTCTAATGAAGTATAAAGCAGAAGTTAATTTCATGTAGAATCAGCGCCCCATGCTTTTTGTCAATTTGATGTTAAATTTTTTGACTGCAAGCTATAAACTCACGTGAAAAATAATTTGTTGCTTTTTAGTGCATTAAAAGCCTGTGTTTGAAATGGTTTTTTTATATTTTTTTTTTCTTCTTTATAGTGTTAATTTTTCGTTGTTTGCACATTTAAGTCAAATGTAATCGATCAGCTATTGACATTAACAAGTTGCGATAAACGAGTCCAGAGCACAGGAGGCGGATTTCATTATACAGTATATTACATATAAAGTTAATATTTTTTTTATTTTGATAAGAGTTGTAAATTAAATTTTTTTAAATGTAGATGCGATAGTCTGTGTGTGGAGGGGGGAGGGAGGAGAAGTTTCAATATTTCTCTCAAGAAAGACAGTCTTGTTGGAAAGAATACACCTAGATTATTTGCAGTTATCACCCATTTCACAGATGAAACAATACAAACAAGCAATATTAATTTTAATGTTATTCATTTTATTATATTTACGACTGGTTATTGTATTGTCATCAGGAATGCACAACTATGCCAAGTTTCAGAGCTATTGATCATCTGAAAGTGATCAAAAAATCGATTGCAAGATTTGAAGGTGACATACATTGCAAGTTAAAGAAAAGCCTGTAAAAATTAGTACTGCCACAGTGGAGAAGGGATCGAACCCAAAAATCCTGTGACAGCGACAAATGTTGTGATTATAATGATGATGATGACTATTGTGATTATAATGATGAAGACTATTATGATTATAATGATTGTCGCGATTGCGGTAGTTTAAAGGTATCTTGTTCAATAAGACAATTTGATTGAAATAGACATTGTGAATGAACTATAGAGAAAACACAGATAATGTGGTGAAAATTAGGAAAAACTTAAGACAACATGGAAGAAGATCTATTACTCTTTCCAAGCCCACAAATAAATAAATAAAATAAGGATGCCAGCCAGTAGTCTGCACTGGCAAAAACTCTTCTCCCCCCCAACCCCCAGACAAATAACCCTCCAGTGAAAATTAAAAGCATACCAGACAATATCATATTTTGGATAATAAAACCATGTAGAAATATAACTACAAAAGGAAAATTACTGCTAGAGATAATATAAAGACAAATAAAAACATATTAGAATAAAGGAAACACATCATGGTATAACCAACAGCTCCATGTAGATGGTTGAAAAAGGCGTGCTACAAGGAAAATTAGCAAACACCTTAATAATTAAAAAAAAAGCCTACAACTCACTTATATAGTTCCATATAAATTTAAGCTCTTACTACTACTCTGTCTGTCTACGAGAAATAAGAGAGAGCGGGTGATACGTAAGACTGGATGAAGGTCTTGAAAAGCGCATTAATGGAAGGTTAAAATTGATTAAACTTTAATTTAAAGTTCTCTTTAGCTTGTATAGAAGAAAGAATAAAATCTCAGCAAATATTGATTGATCAAATAACAAAGTTAACAATTACATCAATTCATACATCAAGGTAAACAAACACAACTAGTAGGCCCACTGATCTGGAAAATAAACAAGAGTTAACAGTCCTTCCGCTTCTTGATATAATTACCAAATAAACTTAACAGTGCACGAACTCCAAAGCACCTGCAAAGAATCCCAGTGAAGGTAAATAGGAATTATATGTTCTATAAATATTTTTGTGATAGAAAGGTTTGTAATTTTTATATTTTGCTAGGACAGCGGCCTTATTGCCTTCTCTTTACAATTTTAAACTGCCATTTGATTTTGAACGTGCACAGCTTGCACACGGGACCTCGTATGTTTTTCACCCTTACTCGAGAAGGCTAGGTATCCGCTCTCTCTACTAACAAAAATCACGATATTTTTATTAAAACATTGTTTTTTCTTTTAATTCACATGAGACAGAGAATGGCTCTTATTTAAAAAAATAAGAATTAAAAAAAAACACTTGCAGGAACAACCCGTACTGACCACCAAATACTGAAAACATTGTAGGCAATAAATGTCCCAGTCGGTGCTGAAATATGGAATGTCAGCCTGGGCAACTGCCTCAAATTTGAACTTTGATATAACAATACAAAATCGGGTAGAGAGAATCATTCCAATGAAATCAACGCCTAGAAATGCAATGAACTAGCTAACAAAAGAATAATCCATGAGTGACAGACGAAATTACAGTGTTTTACAGACGGTAGAGAAATGTAAAGGCTTACAAACCACCCAATAAATGACAGAATGAGAAGATATGGTTGAGGCAGACCCCAGAGAAGCTATGATGCACAAAAATGGGTCGTAGGCGGTGAGCTTAATGGGCTAATTTGAATATCACACACCAAGACCAGGTTTTGTAGCGACTGGCGAAAAAAAATCATGTATTTGCAGAGAGACATTGTTGAAAAAAAAAGAGAATTTACTTACTAACCGCGCCAAATGCATCTTAATAAACTATGCTTCCCCAAATTGAACTGAGGAATCGGCAGGGATTGTGTGACTGGAATATGTCCATGTGATCTTGTTAAATGTCGTTGATCATTATGAGAGACTCGCGAATAAAGCAGACAATTTTTATTAAGCTCATTAAATTGGAATGGTGACGATTGACTCTTTCATACATATAATATGGTGACAGATACAGACCAAATTGATGTAATAAGCAGCCATATTTAAAATAGAAATAGTACAAATACAAGAAAAGCTTTCGTTGCATTTGGAAATATATGGAAATAAAATTAAATTAGCATACAACACATCCAAAGGTAAAAGGGCTGCATACTGTGACACTCTCTTAAATGGAGAATTAATAGGAGATGCGCTAATTCTGCTTTCCCATATCTCTCTCGCTGTGACAGTTACAAGTAGGCTTATTTGCACAGTGCAAGAGTGAACCACAGCGCACAAGAAACACCAGAAAATCGCACCTAAATCTAATTGCTGACATCAACAGAATACAGGACCGTAGATACGGGGGGAGGAGGGGGTGATGGGGTTCAACCCCCTCCCCATTTTAGGGTGCAAATTATACTGTACCGGTACCAAAAGAGTGCATTAAAAATATTATTGTATTAAAATAACCCCCCACCCTGGTCCCGCTTAATAAAGTCCTATCTTCGGCCCTGGAGAATATAACCATGAGTCAAATCTGGCATGCTGACAACTCCGCTAACAGTAGAATGCAATCAGTTTCAATCCTAGGTCCTCAGAGCGCACGGCATGCTGACAACTCAGCTAACGGTAGAATGCAATCAGTTTCAATCCTAGGTCCTCATGGCACAAGAGTAATCTTGTGCGAAGGTAGACACTTTTGACGACGTATTTTAGATACTCTTGAGTTTGGTCAGTGGTGGACCACTACGGCAGAACTAAGGGGGAGGCAATAATAGGCAGGCTGGACAAAAAGTCTTCTTACTCTCCAGAAGTCAGATTTCTTCCCATAATTTTCATTAGTGACTCTATTCTCATCTACTTTCACACTTACACTTTCATATTCTGTCTAACTCAGACATAATCTGTTTATACCTACCTGCGACAACAGTCTGATAGCGAAGCTTACAATTTCTTTTTGCTTTTGTAAACTGGGTGTCCATGGCATGCCGAGTAACCAAAGCCACAAAGTTAACATGGACAAGAGACATCTAGAATGGCTATTAGAATCTAAAGGTAAGAGTGCGCCAATTGACAACAGGTGAACAGAAGAATTTAAAAGTAAGATTTGGCCAACAGACAACAGGTGAGCAGAGGAATCTAAAGGTAAGATTTGGCCAATAGACAACAGGGGAATCTAAAGGTAAGCAGAAGAATCTAAAGATAAGATTTGGCCAATAGACAACAGGTGAGCAGATGAATCTAAAGACAAGATTTGGCCCATAGACAACAGGTGAGCAAAGGAATCTAAAGATAAAATTGGGCCAATAGACAACCGTGATCAAAGGAATTTAAAGGTAAGATTTGGCCAATATACAACAGGTGAGCAGAGGAGTATAAAGGTAAGATTTTACCAATAGACAACAGGTGAGCAGAGGAATCTAAAGGTAAAATTTGGCCAATAGACAACAGGTGAGCAAAGGAATCTAAAGATAAAATTGGGCCAATAGACAACAGTGATCAAAGGAATCTAAAGGTAAGATTGCGCCAATTGACAACAGGTGAACAGAATAATTTAAAGGTAAGATTTGGCCAACAGACAACAGGTGAGCAGAGGAATCTAAAGGTAAGATTTGACCAATAGATGACAGGTAAGCAGTGGATTCTAAAGGTAAGATTTAGCCAATTGACAACAGGTGAGCAGAAGAATCTAAATGTAAGATTTGGCCAATAAACAACAGGTGAGCAGATGAATCTACAGGTAAGATTTGGTCAACAGACATCAGGTGAGCAGAGGAGTTTAAACGTAAGATTTGGCCAATAGACAACAGGTGAGCAGAGGAATCTAAAGGTAAGATTTGGCCAATAGAAAACAGGTGAGCAGAAGAATCTAAAGATAAGATTTGGCCAATAGACAACAGGTGAGCAGATGAATCTAAAGACAAGATTTGGCCCATAGACAACAGGTGAGCAGAGGAATCTAAAGGTAAGATTTGGCCAAAAGACAACAGGTGAGCAAAGGAATCCAAAGATAAAATTGGGCCAATAGACAACAGTGATCAAAGGAATTTAAAGGTAAGATTTGGCCAATATACAACAGGTGAGCAGAGGAATATAAAGGTTAGATTTTACCAATAGACAACAGGTTAGCAGAGGAATCTAAAGTTAAGGTTTAGCCAAAAGACAACATGTGAGCAGAAGAATCTAAAGATAAGATTTGGCCAATAGACAACAGGTGAGCAGAGGAATCTAAAGGTAAAATTTGACCAATAGACAACAGGTGATCAGAGGAGTTTAAAGGTAAGATTTGGCCAATAGACAGCAGGTGAGCAGAGGAATATAAAGGTAAGATTTGGTGATTTCCTTTGTAGTTTGTGGTAAGTAATAGATTATTGCAGTTAATATTGAGTATTAGGAGAATATTTAACTATTGCTATAAATATTTGTATAATTTAGGAATTGTAGTGAATAAAATAAGCCAAAAACAATAGATTACCAAAAAAAATAGGCTATCCAACCATCAAAATATAATTTAAGTAAAAACTTACTTACTTAGTCGTTCCCCTTCTACCGTGAGGTGTAGAGGTTCTTAAGTAAAAACAAATATATTAAAGTTACCTGGCTAAATTCGAACTAGATTTAACTGTTCAACAAGGTCTACTAGACAATTTAAAAAGTGTTTCTTAAATAAGAATATTATAAAATTTAATATTAAAAAAAGGGAAAGCACATAGCCTAACTTAAGATTAAAGCAGTAAGACTAAGGATAAACATTAAAGTTCATACAAAACCAAGCACATAATAAAAAGAGTAGTAGCAAATTAAAAGACACGGAAAATGCCACCAGAAAACAGTCCGGAGAGGGAAAAGCGTGGTCCAAGTCACCGGAAAAGGACAAAACATCAAACCTGACAGAAAAAAACAGGACCACGAACCCTGAAGTCAGAGAGACAGAACTAAAGGACAGGATAGAAATAATAAGGGAAAAACTGGAAGGAGGATCAGTAGTACAAACAACAAAAAAGCATAATCAATAAAGGCGAAAGCTCAGGAACCAGCACAGTGATTATGCCAGCATAGTCTATGACTCAGCTGCAGCTTCTAACAAAGCAAAACTGGACAGAATTCAAAATGCAACCATGAGAACTATTACAGGTGCATTTATATCGACACCAGTAGAAGCTCTGGAAGTAGCTCTCGGCATACCTCCCCTTGGTCTAAGACGGAAAGAACTGAGATTAAATTATTGGAGTAAAGTAGCACAAGAAGTGACCCACCCAGCACATAAAGCATTTGTCAAAAAACCAACCAAGTGTATGGGACGTCCCCTTAAATAAAGATAGATATCCAACAGGATGGAGAACTATAGAAGACCTAATGCAGTTCAAAGAACTATCAAACACAATTGAAAATAGTAATAAATACAGAAGCAAAATACCACCCTGGGAACTAAAAACACCAATCATAGACTACTCACTTACTGAAAAGATCAAACAAAACATAGAAGATAAGGAAGCCAAAATGATAAGTAGAAAGTTCATAGAGCAACTAACTAAACAAAGTCTGGCCGGCTACACTGATGGATCCAAGGGTGATAGTGGGCAACTAGGTGCCGGAGTTGTAATACCACAATGGGGAATAAAAAAGAGCTACAGTATAACGGAAGGGGCATCGATTTTTACTGCAGAGATGGTAGCAATTCTTAAAAGTCTAGAAATAATCGAAGATAACCCACCAGAATCTGTTACGATATTTACAGACTCACTATCATCACTACAAGCACTAGAACACCCAGGTAAATGTAGCCGGCCAGACATAAAGGAAGAAATTCTAGCAATTAATACATCACTAGAGAACAGAGGATGTAGTGTGAGGCTAGTGTGGGTTCCAGCACACATAGGTATAGCTGGCAACGAGTTGGCAGACCAGAATGCCAAGAAGGGAAGAACAAGTAAAAACAATATAAAAGCAGGACTGGGAAGGTCAGAGATCAAGAGCCAAGTGAAGGAAACTATAAACGAGGAATGGAAGACAACATGGAAGGAAAGTAGAAAAGGCAGACACGCGTTCAAACTGCTGAAAGAACCAACGAGGACATGCCAGGTCAGAGAAGAATTAAAGATACCATCGAACAAAAAACTGTGGCGTCTCCGACTCGGTGCAGCATAATTCATGGTAAAAGAACCACACTGCCAAGAATGTCAGGAAGAGAATGACATAGACCACTACCTGATCCACTGTAAAAAGTATGAACAACAAAGGCTTGAATTAAAAACTTACTATAGAAATCACAATATAGACTTAACAGGTGATAAGGTTTTAAGTATAGATGCCCCAAGAGATGCCCAATCAATACTTAAAAGATATATACATAAAACAAAGGAAAAAATATAAGGTTAGAACTTCAGGAAAATCATCCAACTAAATAGAAATTAAGCAGCAAGAACTAACAAAGCATTAACAAAAAAAAAAATAACTACTCATAGGACAAGGAAAGACAAGGTATTAAAAAAAAAAGGGACAACAACTCAAAAAGAACAAATACTAATACAAATTAAAACCAAGTGTAAAGGACAATAGTTATCTAGAAACAATACAAAAGAGAAAATAAAATTGACAAATACTAATATAAATAAAAATCAGCAACTGCAAAAGACAACAGTTATTTAAATTGAATACAAAATTAGTAAATAAAATGACACTAAATACCCCAATTATAACCAACTTTCAGGTTGAACAGGGTAGACCAAGATGGAAAGAGAAGAGGCAACAATGATCAGAGGTTGAGTGCCCGATCTCCACCCATCATTTCATCAAAACAACAACAACAACAACAACCAGCACAGCGAACAAAAAGATAGGACCCAGGGAAAACGATAATCAGGACAACCAGGCAAACACAAACAAAACAAGTCAGGTAACCAGTGGAGAAAACAAAGACACCAACAGAAAGGAAACCCCCCAAAAAGTGAAAATAACACATAGCTGGAACAGAATCCATGCTTCGATCTCTCCCGGATGACAAAATCCTGGTGATCCTAGAAAAAGGTATTGACAAAAAAAGGGATTGCCAAAATACAAAAACAAAACAGTGAGATTATTCTAACAATAAATGAAACCGAAAAAAACCAAAACTTTACTGCAAGAACTGCAGGACAAACCAAAAATGATCCAACTGGCCCACAACATCCAAATAGAAATAGAAATTGCAAAAGAAACAAGAAAATGCGTTGTAAAAGGTATAAACACAAACCTGTCAAGCGAGGAAGTTAAAAACAACCTCACAAAACAGAACCCAGACATAAAGCTGGTAAACGTAGACAGAATAATAGTAAAAGGGAGTATTATAACCCCAGTGATCGTTATAACAACAGAAGGGAGGGAACCCCCAAGACAGTAAGATTTGGGAAAATTAAAAAAAACACAGAAACATTCATTCCACCAGTTTTGCAGTGCTCCAACTGTATGAAGTTTGGCCATGGCCGACACAGTTGCAGGGGTAAGGCAGTCTGTAGGTTCTGTGTGGGGCCATACCCTTTTACGCAGTGTGAAAAGGCAAAATCAGATACTGATTTTAAGAAGGGCAACGAAAACAGAAAATGCATAAATTGCAAAGGGAATCACAGCGCCAGGTTCCAGGGCTGCCCAGTTTATCAGCAGACCAAAAAAGCAATGAAGGAATCTATTACAACCCAAACCCCTTTCAAAACAGTCATTAAAGAGATAAAGTAAAATTATACATATACGAGCACTAAGGTAATAACAGAAATTAAGAGTGTGCAAGAGGAAGTCAAAATGATTAAGTCACAGTTGGCAAAAGAAAGTAAGAACCAGTTAGAAAATAATAAAACAGTACCAAAAAAAACCAGTCGGATGATTCAACTACATCCTCAGAAGATACGAATGCACTGAAAAGTGCAGAGGCAATGCTACAAGAAATGAAAGCCATACAACACCAAGTTGCCCAGGATGTAGTTAAATTGTCAGCACTGAAAGAAGAAAATGAAATGATGTTAGTTAAACTATCTGAATTGAAAGAGGATAATGAAATTACACTAAAAAGGAAAGAAAATCAGAGACAGGAGATTAACATAGACAGAGAAGCAATAGAAAAGGAAAGTGGCAAACAAAAACAAGAAGCTAAATGGAAAGAATGGGTAACAAAAACTGTCAAGCACTTAGAGAGAGTTATGATAGAGAAACAAACAGAAGAATCGTCACAAACCCAAGTATTGAAAACAGTCTTTAATTACATTAAGGAATCACCACGCAGAGTAGGCCTTATGTCTCAAGCAATGGATAGGGCCAATACAAACTAATAGTTCTAACACAAAACAAAAGGGATACTAGTTAACTTTTAAATTCAATAATAAAGGTTGTAGAATTGTTAAGTGGGATTGTAAGGGTATAAAAAAGAATTTTGCACCCCTACTTGCAGAGATAGGAGGAACTACTGCTATATAATATATGCTCTTCAAGAGACCCATTTAAACCCAAATAGTAGATATAGTTGTAAGGGCTATAAGATACTTAGGTACCTAAATAAATATGAAATAAATATCAACACAAAGATAATTAAATTACACTTTATGATATGACATGTTGTTTCAGACTAACATTACCACTCAGCATGAGATCCAGTTTTATCGTGATTTAATATCTAGAGCAATGTTTTAGTTGTCTCTTGTAATGTCAGTTTATTGATCATTGTTTCTTGTAATGTCAGATTATTGGCCATTGTCTCTTTTAATGGCAGATTATTGGCAATTGTCTCTAGTAATGTCAGTTTATTGGTCATTGTCTCTTGTAATATACCCAGGTGATGCAATATTGGCCGCCTGTCAAACTGGTAAAATTCTCGCGCACCAGATATGGAGCAGCCGGATTACCCCGTAAACAACACTTAGATGGCCCAGTGAGTTTGCGTATCACTGGTATGGCTATTGTGACCTAATTTATATCGTGGAGAGAATGCAACACAGGTGGTTAAACGAGAATCGGTGTTTGCAAAGGTACGATGTGGTATCTCTTAGAGGCCGAAAAGACGCTCGGAGCGTACATCCGCAATACCCATAGAAGCCGAAACAACGATGGGAACGTCACTTTTGTGTTCTGTGAAATGTGTTCCGTATTTTAGTAATTTGGTATTTTAACATAACGGAAGTTACTATTTTTTTATTCAGAAGAGCGCTATCTTTGAGTTGTGATTCGGAAACACGCTTGTTCTAGCTAATTTCACTGTGAAAAAACGGTAAATCTGTCAGCTTTCGATCGGCGATTATTGTTGTTTATACAGACAATGTCTAGTGAACCAACCACATCATGTTTATCAAAACGTAAGTCTTTTTTATCTGTAGAAAAAGCTAGGGAACTGTGTATCTTTGACGAATTTAGCGATAATGATGATTTTGAAAGTCAAAATGATGATTTCGAATTAGAACTTAACGAAGAAGCTAGTTCTAATGAGGAGGGGGCGTGGTCACAGCCAGGCCCTAGTGCTACAAAACGACAAAAAGTTTTGACCAAATCATCGACAAAAAGGGGGAAAAGCATTAGTACCAAGGAGCAACAAGGGGCAATTAGTAATGAATGGATTTCAGTACCAAACATCAGTATTACAGAGACCCAAAACGCATTCAGATTTCTTCCCAAATATGGTCGTAAACCAGGAGTACACGATGACTTAGGTCTTAGTGAGGCATCAACTCCTTTTGACTGCTATAGGACATTGTTTACTGATGACATTGCAAATTCAATAGTACATTCTGTAAATGAGTATGCAAATCTTAAAGTTCTTAAAAATAATCCATCCCTAAAAAGATCTAGATTTTCCAGCTGGACAGCACTATCAAACTATGAGTTGTTAAAATTTATGGCTACAATAAATGCTATGGGCATTGATCCCAGACCTTCTATTAGAGACTATTATTCATCAGAAACTGATTGCCTTTATGCTCCATTTTATCACAAAAAACTTTGAAAGAGATAGATTTTTGTCTATCTATCAAACAATGTTGCATGTGGGACAGCCTGATGCTGAGGGAAAAAGTAAAGTGGAGCCATTCATCAACTCTTTGATTGAAAATTTCAATAATGCCTTTACGCCCTTTGAAAATGTTTCGGTTGATGAAATGATTGTAGGATTTAAAGGGAGATGGAAATACAAGCAATTTAATGCAACTAAGCCTAGTAAGTATCATATAAAGAGTTTTGGTCTTGTTGACAGTACCACTGGGTATGTTTTATCCCTGCTTACGTATTATGGAGCGAATACCTCATATGATCCAAGCACAGACACCAATAGTGGGATGGCAATAAAAGTCTTTGGAACTCTATTACAGCAAATTGGAACTGGTTATCATATATTTGCAGACAGGTTCTACACCACCAGGGCACTCATTGACTATTTGCTTCAGCAAAAGCAATACTATACTGTCACCCTCCAGTCAAACCGAATTGGCTTTCCATTAGAAATAAAAGCACTTTCCATACCACACATGGAACGGAAATGCTGGCAAACTAAAGATTCATCTTTGCTTTGTATTGGATGGAGGGATAAGAAAGCAAAAAAGCCAGTAATCATTGTTTCCACCAAAACAAATACAGGAATGACTACCACGACAAAACCAAAGCCAATAACAGTCCATGACTATAATCAGAGCATGAATGGATGCGACCGTGCTGATCAAATGCTTGGGTATTATGGCATTCACAAACGACGCAGCAACAAGTGGTGGAAAAAAAAATATTTTACTGGATAATGGAAATTACTTGTACCAATGCTTTCATCCTCTATAGGCTCACAGGCAGTAGAAAAATGACATTAAAACAGTTCAAAATATCTCTGATTGATGCTTTGCTTCAGTGGGCCGCAGATCTAATGCCCGAGCCACAGAAGAGTATCAAGACAACCCCAGGAAGACCAAGGACAGCCAACCCAATTCATTCAGAGGCTTGAAGGAGCTAAGCATATGATAGCTTACACAGAAAAAGACAGAAGATGTAGAGTCTGCAGCAAACCAGATTCTCCAAAAAGAACAAATTTTATTTGCGAGGGTTGCGATGATTATCCTCACCTCCACCCAAAACACTGCTTCAAGATATGGCATACGCAAGCCACCATTGACTAAAATGTAAATATCCTTTCAGATAAAATTGTGTACATATTGTTTATGCATAATAATGTAAGTACAATACAATATATGATTTACTTTGAATATGACCTTTTTGTTTCCAAATTTTAATAATGATAGTACGGTCCGCTGGAGAGTCTCTTAAACATTAACAAAACATCACAGAAAGCTGAAACTTGTAATTAATATTCATATATGGATTAGTGTTATTTAAAAAAAACCATGGAGCACTTTGGATAATATTTCAGTCTTTATGCATCTGTTGGTGGGTACATTTTTCATTCATTAAAATGAATTTAAAAAAAAAATTGTTTACATTATTACTGATAATTAAATATAATATGAAGAATAGCACTTAAAAGCCCCAATATTATAATTCTAAATATATTTATCTTTACTGTGAAACATAATTTGTGTGTCTTTTGTTGTGTAATATCAACACAATATATGATTTAATTTAAAAGTTCACGCGGCCTTGAATATCTTCTTTTTTATTTTAATGATGATGGTACGGTCTGCTGGATGGTCTCTAAAACATTAACAAAATATCACAGAAAGCTGAAACTTGTAATTAATATTCATATATGGATTAGTGTTATTTAAAAAAAACTATGGAGCACTTTGGATAATATTTCAGTCTTTATGCATCTGTTGGTGGGTACATTTTTCATTCACTAAAATGAATTTTAAAAAAAAAATTGTTTACATTATTACTGATAATTGAATATAATATGAAGAAATAGCATTTAAAAGCCCCAATATTATAATTCTAAATATATTTATCTTTACTGTGAAACATAATTTGTGTGTCTTTTGTTGTGTAATATCAACACAATATATGATTTAATTTAAAAGTTCACGCGGCCTTGAATATCTTCTTTTTTATTTTAATGATGATGGTACGGTCTGCTGGATGGTCTGTACAAATTTAACAAAATATCACAGAAAGCTGACACTTGTAAATAATATTCATATATGGATTAGTGTTATTCTAAAATATGCTGGAGCACTCTGGATAATGTTTCAGTTTTTATGCATGGGTTGGTGAGTACATTTTTCATTAACTAAAATGAGTTTTTATTAAAAAGTAGTCTATAAAATATGTAGAATATCACTAACATCCTTCATATTCTAATTCTAGACTCATTTATCTTTACTGTGATGTATAATATGTGTGTCTTTGTTGTATAAAAAAAACAATACAATATATGATTTAATTTAAAAGCTTCACGCGGCCTATAATGTCCTATTTCTTTCCAAATGTCTATAATGTTTTTATGGTTCGCTGGATGATCTGTAAAACATTAACAAAATATCACAGAAAGCTGACACTTGTAAGTAATATTCATGTATGGATTAGTGATATTTTAAAAGACCCTAGAGCACTCTGGATAATATTTCAGTCTATTGCATGGGTTGGTAAATACATTTTTGATAGACTAAAATTATTTTTTTCTTGAAAGTTTTCTATATTATTACTCATAACTGATTACTATAAGTAGAATATCACTAAAAGTCCTTCATATACTAACTCTACATTCATTTATCTTTACTGTGATGTATAATATGTGTGTCTTTGTTGTATAACAACAATACAATGTATGATTTAATTTAACAGCTTCACGCGGCCTCTAATGTCCTTTTTCTTTCCAAATGTCTATAATGTTTATATGGTTCGCTGGATGGTCTGTAAAACATTAACTAGATATCACAGGGAGCTGACACTTGTAAATAATATTCATATATGGATTAGTGATATTTTAAAAGACCCTAGAGCACTCTGGATAATATTTCAGTCTATTGCATGGGTTGGTAAATACATTTTTAATAGACTAAAATTATTTTTTTCTTGAAAGTGGTCTATATTATTACTCATCACTGATTACTATATGTGGAATTTCACTAAAAGTCCTTCATATTCTAACTCTACATTCATTTATCTTTACTGTGATGTATAATATGTGTGTATTTGTTGTATAATAACAATACAATGTATGATTTAATTTAAAAGCTTCACGCGGCCTCTAATGTCCTTTTTCTTTCCAAATGTCTATAATGTTTATATGGTTCACTGGATGGTCTGTAAAACATTAACAAAATATCACAGGAAGCTGACACTTGTAAATAATATTCATATATGGATTAGTGATATTTTAAAAGACCCTAGAGCACTCTGGATAATATTTCAGTCTATTGCATGGGTTGGTAAATACATTTTTAATAGACTAAAATTATTTTTTTCTTGAAAGTGGTCTATATTATTACTCATCACTGATTACTATATGTGGAATTTCACTAAAAGTCCTTCATATTCTAACTCTACATTCATTTATCTTTACTGTGATGTATAATATGTGTGTCTTTGTTGTATAATAACAATACAATGTATGATTTAATTTAAAAGCTTCACGCGGCCTCTAATGTCCTTTTTCTTTCCAAATGTTTATATGGTTCGCTGGATGGTCTGTAAAACATTAACTAAATATCACAGGAAGCTGATACTTGTAAATAATATTTATATATGTATTAGTGATATTTTAAAAGATGCTGGAGCTCTCTGGATAATATTTCAGTGTTTATGCATGGGTTGGTGAGTACATTTTTCATTCACTAAAATGAGTCTTTTCTTGAAAGTGGTCTATATTATGACTCATAACTGAATACTATATGTAGAATATCACTAAAAGTCCTTCATATTCTAATTCTACATTCATTTATCTTTACTGTGATGTATAATATGTGTGTCTTTGTTGTGTAATAACTCAGAAACTTTAGAATTTATAAAGGTACTGCTTTAAGGTAAAAAATAATTCTGGCAAAACTGATGAAAAAATTCCGGCCTGCAAGAGGTATATCTATCCAGAGAGTGTCAGAAAATCTCGAAGATTGCTGGATATTGTGCTGCATTCATCATCATCGCATCAGGTTATATTTATTGAACTGACCATGCTATTTCAATCCAGATTGGACGAGCATCACTCGTTCAAAGTGTCTAAGTATAATGATCTGGCCGCGGACTTGAGACACGATGGGTTCACGGCACAGGTCATGGTTGTTAAGGTGGGTGCAAGAGGTCTCGTGGAAGACTCAGTGTATGATCTACTGAAACTTGGTGTTGAGGGGACAGTCAAGAACAAGGGCGCTTAAGAGGCTCATCGAAACTGTGGAAAAAGCATCATGCTGGCTGTGGAACAACCACAACGGGCGGTGGAACTTAGAACTGTAATTTGTTTTCAACATAGGGGTTACTTTCAGAACTGCATCCAGCTGGCAGAAAATAGAAGTGAATTTGAAAGCTGCAACCAAGGTGGAGTGGGTTCAATTCTCTGCATAACACAACAGGAGGCTGACACTTGGGAGTCACGACCCACGAGGGCCCGCCCCCCGGGCCTGCCCCGCCCACCTTAGAGTGTAAAGAAGATTAAGAGGCCGAGACACTTATTCGACGGAGAACCCTTCCGATGATCAGAGTGCCTCCTTATGTATCGCTCTGAATAGAGTTTCCGATCATCTCTGTTAACGAACTCATTATGACTGCTGTTCGTCTTCATTCCTGCAAGATTATATTGTAGCAGCCAGCTCTTTGTGACCCCATGAGTATCGCCCTTGCACAAGTTTGAGCATCTGCCTCTCCTGGTACATGGGACATTGAGCATCATCGAACTTTTCTCATCTCACGCGCGGCCCTGCTTTTTACATATTTATTCTCAGCGTCTTGAATTACCACCATGACCAAACCCCCGTCCAGTTTTCAGTGTGCTGAATGGACTTAACTACGACATCTGCTGATTCACACATTATCGTTGCAAGACTTGCATTTCCTGCTTTGTACTCCTCCACAACTGAACACAAGTTTGGCACTTTGCATTACAGTGCTACGTCTGACAGACCTAGTGGCACGCTGTTACAGTTGTAGAGGCAATAGACTTCTTATTTCCTGGAAAGGTCCTTACATTATCATCTCTAGAATTTCTGATGTCGACTATGTCATCGATGTGGACGGAAAACCCAAAACTTTTCATGTCAATATGCTAACGGAATTTCATGAACGACCAGATTACCTTCAACCTTTTCACTTTTCAGTGCAAGCTATCCGTGGTTCGGATAATGTATTGGCAGATATACTGTCCCGGTGCCCACATGATTCTACGTAACTCCCATGTCCTAGACCTCTTTATAGATTTCAGGGTTAACTAGATACCGTGGTTATAGATTAACATTCGAGTAGTACGTTTCTATGATCCTGTTAAGTTAAGACTCTAGAATAGTCTGTACTACTTTCTCTCTGCTATTGTTGTAGAGTAGCGGAGGAAGGCTTAGTTATATCCATACATAGGCCAAAAGTTTACATAGCCACATTTTATAAATAAAGATGTAGGATTGACTGTTGTACATTGTGAAATCCTACAATTATCAAACATAGTGTATCATTTGTATATTCTCACAGCGAATCTATGCTGTTAAATGAGGAGTCTCAACTGTTTGCCAGCTATGTTAAGATGTGACATCCTTGCTTATCATGTGACATTGGATGCTTCGTCAGATGTCGGTGGTACCCACTTCTGTACTTTATGTTCCGGAACTCCTGCAAACATCGAGGATTCCTACTTGTTAATTTACACTATTATACATTGCCATATGATATTATGTTAATATGAAATGATAACCTTTCGAGGATATATATATCGGTGTCTCTATATTCTGTACATTGATGCTAAAAGGATAATATGGTAATGACACCTCTAATTTTGTAATTCATCATTGCGAGATATGGCTATACTGTAATTTTTTTTTTTTTGGAGGATATATGAAGTCATATTTATGTAATTTTCTCAGCACTTCATTGTGCGGTTGTGAGAACATGGTTTCTCTAAGGTTGTGAGATATTTTTTTTGTTCTCATCCGACGCTCTATTGTGCATCAGTATTGCCTTATGTTATGGCGATATATGTGTTGATGCCTTCTAGCTGCGCTTCATTTATGCATGGTGAACCGGTTATCTAGATTATCATGTTTTGGTTTTGGTGTCTATATTAATTTAGTTTGTCATGTACGCGGTTATAATATTATTATATGCATTGCTTATTGTATATTGATTACCATGTCTTAATTTTACTGTCTTCTTCTTTTTTCCCTCTTTTCATATCCCATCTTGTCTTTGTTTACTCGTCGTCCTTTTCTACTTTTTCTTAGTACTATTTATACGCTTGTGTTTATGACTTTATATACTTGCAGGTACATATGTCTATGCTTCCGCCCCTCCTTTGTTTTTCCAGTCATTGTAATTTTGTTTTTTAAAAAAACATGATGTTATCATTTTTTCCCCGAGGGGTGCAGTAACCTGTTACAGTTAGTTTAAGATAAGGATTTTGTACTTTTGTATTATGTGGTCTAAGGAAAACCACTGGTTGTATATTTTTGCTTCGGGGTGAGATTTAGTGGTTATTTCCCTTGTCTGGACAATGTCCATTTTTCGGATGTCCATATTAGGATATGTATTATTCAGTTGGCCATATAGGGAGCATTCTCGCACTGTTTTCACGGATCGTTCTGGATTGCCCGTGGGTAAGCTCTACTGAGCGCTTGCGCATGTGCAATGATTTGCGTGGGTCGAGAAGACTGTCTTTTCCGGAAGTCGACTTGGGGTTTCCGAGCTGAGAAGTTCAGCGTTTGGTCTCTGACTGTGATTCGGGGAATGGAGCCTTTTGTTAGAGGTTTTGTAGCCAAGATCTACATGTCCGGTTTGGTCACAAGAAGTCAGAGAACAGTAGTCTTTTGTAGCCCGCCATTCGTGTGGCTTATTTTGTAGCCACGATCTACATGACCGGTTTGGTCACAAGAAGTCAGAGAACAGTAGTCTTTTGTAGCCCGCCATTCGAGCGGCTTATTTTGTAGCCAAGATCTACATGACCGGTTTGGTCACAAGAAGTCAGAGAACAGTAGTAATTCGAAGCGCGCCATTTGCGCGGCTTGTTTTGTAGCCAAGTTCTACATGCAGAGTCTCCGTGGTGTTGAATACTATGAGTTGATGATATCCTACATGATGTTAAATGTGCTTATATGACAGTGTAATTGTCTCATGTCAATGTATGTCACTATTGTCCAGTATTAAACTATGTGAAACGTCACCAGTCGTTTCCAACGTTTCATTGACTTCTGAGTGTGGTATGAACGGTGTATTGTGCTATGAAATAACCACCCACACTCCTACATATAACAAGAACATACTTCTACAGTGATGAATCCATACGGTGAATGCTACAACTGGTAGCCTGTGTTGCGTTTACAGAAAGCCTTTACCTCTACATTGATGCCAGGCCACACATATTAGAGTTTAACAAAGAGCACTACACAAAAGAATATGTAACAACAGGAACAAGCATTTAACACACGCTTAAACTTATACAACAATCTTTTTCTCTACAGCTTCCACGGATTCCACTGCACACTGCATATTTCATATATATATATATATATATATATATATATATATATATATATATATATATATATATATATATATATATATATATATATATATATATATATATATATATACTGTTGTGTACGGCTTTTGCGCTCAGGCGTATGTCAATCCTTTACTGAAATACAGCTGTCTGCATTAGCTATAAATATATAACGTGACGTATGTATCGTCTGCCCATGCGCAGCCGAGCGGTCAGTTTCCCGTGCGAGTGATAAAATGTAAACAGCCCTGACGGGACGTGCCATGGTTGTGTTCCCGTGGTGAATGTATTATTCGATATATTTTCTCAGTGGCTTGTAATGAGATTTGGTCGCCACGATTGTATAAGATGTGTTTATGGGCCGTCAAGGGTTACAGCTTCCATGGGAAGCATTGTGACTGTATTTTGAGGTAAACATTTTCGATCGTCAGCATATATTTACATTTGCCGCCATACTTCGTTCACGGCTTGCTTTAACCGGAACGCTAGTCTCGTACGGCCAGAATTGAGATTTATGAATTGTATGGCTCTTACATTGTTTACCACGATGGACTGACACTGGACCTTAATGAATGCAATCTACTTAATGTTATTTATGCTGAATTATTGTTGGAGCTACTGTGAATAAATTTGGATGTGGACCAGTCTTCACCAACTCATTGATTAATCATTAACACTGTTGTACGAGCTAAGAACGATACTGTGTGGCTGTGTTCGGGTGAAAAGTATGATGCTAACCCTTTGTCTACTCAACCTAGCATTCGCGTAAACATCAGCAACGATTGAAGACATACTCACCAAGCCAGAACCTAACTGCCCCCCGCATATAACATTCCTTGATAGCCATTACACAACAGATTTCTGGTGGCCAGTGTGGGGACGATTTTTTTTTGGACTGTTCAACAACATCGGACAAAGTGAAACCACACCATGTTGTCTATTGTTTATGCATTATGAACTATTTCTGGAACTGTTTTGCATATTTTCCTCTGCGCATGGCATGAAATTGATGCGGGTGGAAATACATGACTGTGACGAAATTTTTCTGCTCATTGTACAACTGGTCAAATTATTGTGTTTTTGAAGAAAGACGTTACAGCAGAGTCTCAGTGAATGCTCCTCGTTTAAATCAAGTTCTGATGTACATGTTATTAATCAGACTGCTGCTACACGCCTGTTTTGTCAAGTTTTCATGGCCCAACATTATCAAGTTGAACTTTCTGTAAGAAAAACTACAATGATGTCGTCCTTCCTGCTCTATTTGGATATTTAATAACTACATTATTGCTGCTCGACCTGTGATGTGCCCTTGCTACGTTGACAACCTGTCCAGGAGATGCTGTGCGACAGATTCACCATCCTTGGCCCCAAGCTAATTGGCTTTATGTGCACTTTTTGTGAACTGTGCTAAATTGTTCTGAGCTCGTTCTTATTTCTTGCATGTTATATCTGTACCTTTCTGTTAGCTTGTTTGTCCCTGTGGGTTTGGTTGGGAGGTGATTCGGTGCAAGAGGTTCATCTCATTAATTCAATGGGCTCACACCGGATGTTTCGTTAGGTTTGCTTGTAGATTTCCAACAGTGGAATATCCGGCTGATATTCGCCGTGCGACTTAGGTCCTCTGTCTGGTTTTCTTCGACCACTGTCTGTATAGGTGTGACGTCTTGTGTTCTGTGCGTTGTCATTGTATAGTATTTCTGCTTTAGTTGCACTAATTTTGTTCGTATCTGTTGGTCTCTCCTTGCTATCTCTCAGTTATATACAAATTTTATGTTTATACACCGTGTCTCTGGTCCTGTGTTGTTCTGACTTAGCAGTAAGCGTGTTTCAATTTGCTGTATTTTTCCTCTTTAGTTTGACATTTATATTCTCTTTTGTTGCTTACTGGTAATGTCTTTTGTCGCTTAGTGTTTTATTCTGCTCCAAAGTATTTTTTTTCTCTTATCTATATTTATATTTGTTGTCTTTTTCATTATTTTTTTTCCTTACCATTCATTGATTGCATTGTTAATAGCCATTAATATTATTGATTATACAAATCTGACAATTACTTAATACTTGTATACATTGATACAAAATGGCTACCTTGGACTATTTTGTGAAACAAGGTAAAGCCTTTGGCATGGAAGGACAAGCCCTAAAAGAATTTGCTATGACTGAATATCAGAAACATAGGGCTGAAGAATTGGCCAGAGAAAACAGAAATGAAGAACTGGCCAGAGTAAATAGAAATGAAGAATTGGCCAGAGAAAAAAGAAATGAAGAATTAGCTGAGAAGAGAAAAGCTGAAGATTTAGCCAGCCAAGAGAAAATACTTGCGATGGAAGCAGAAGATAAAGAAAGATTACATGATGAAAAGATGTTATCTTTAGAACTTGAAAAACTCAAGTTGCTAAATATTAAACAAAACAATTCTGAGAGTCAAGGTTCCTCAAACAAACATGTTTCAGGATCTGGTAGATTTCGTTTGCCTACTTTCAAACCCAACGTAGACGATATTTCTTGCTTCCTTAATCGCTTTCAGACTGTGTGTGAGGCCCATGAAATTGATAAATCTGAATGGTGTAGTAGATTGATGGAATTCCTCACAGGGGATGCATTAACTTCGGTTTGTACCATGGACGGTCCCAGTAGGAATAACTATGAAGCTGCCAGAGCTTTATTGCTTAAACTTTACCAATTGGATGAAAATGGCTATCGCATGCGTTTTAAGACCATGTTGCCAGAAACAGGGAATTACTTCTCGGAATTTATTGCTGCCATTAAATTAACATTCAACAGATGGGTTGAATTAGCGAAAATTCCACAAACATATGAGGCACTAATGGACTTAATGCTCAGAGACAAAGTGTTGTCTTCTGTTAACCAGCAGTTCCTATCATACCTTCATGAACGGAAACCTACGGATTTGACATTGGTGGAAGAATTGGGAAGACAGTTTATTACCGCTCACCCAGGCACATGTGTGAGTAACTCTCACATCAAAGAGGCTCTACCTGTGGCATTAGCGTCATCTTGGAACAACAAAAACATAAGACCAAGGTCTCAGAGTCTCGACAGGAATTTTGGTCGTGGTAGAGGTAATAACTATGGGTACTTTCAAGGTGGTAACTCTTACGATAATCAATCTCCCCCGTCTAGAGGAAATTTTAGACAATTTCGGGGACTAGAACAAAACCAATTCCAACCACAGAGAGGATGGAAACGAAATGATAATTTTTTCAGGAGTAGGGGAAATTGGAATGGTAATAGATACAGTAACCAATATGCAACTCCTAGAAGGTCTAATTATTCACAGGACAATAGAAACCGGAATTATTCCTATAATAATCAGAATGATAACCATCCTTTCCGCTCTCGGAGCGTTGAACGTACAAACTATCATGCTAACTCAGCACAATCTGCTGATACATCTAGTGCTACTCAAAGTAATCCTTCGGTAAATCAGGCTGCTGCTTGTTCTTTTTTTGACTTTGATGCTGCTTCGCAGTGTCCTGATTGCCGAACTTTATTTCAGCCTAATGTGGTATCTACATTAAGATGCGGTCATCCACTTCCTATGATGACAGCACTTGCTGCTCATGATGGCACAGGCACCTTAAACTTTCATAAGGGCCTATTAAACGATACGCAGGTATCTGTGCTCAGAGATACTGGTTGCACAACGGTGGGAGTTCGCCAATCTCTAGTGCACCCATCATGCTCCACTGGAGATTTTGTTAAATGTGTCACATTTGGGGGAACAGTAGAGTTCTATCCCACAGCTATTGTTCACATAGCGACTCCATTTTTCACAGGGAGAATTAAAGTGTGTCTTTTAAAAAAACCCAATCACTGACCTTATTGTTGGCCGTATCCACGGTGGCAAAGATTGCACACCTGGTGAAATTATTGAGTGGGAACGGCAAAACATTTTAACTGCGAATGCAGTAACAACAAGGGCTCAAGCACAAGCTCAAACGATTGATAACATTGTGCCTGAAAATCAGGGTTATGATTTTCATGCTACTATTAACAAAGAATCTTTTGCAACGCTGCAAAGAGATGATGATTCTTTGCAGAAATTTTTTCGTTTGGTAAGTGGTGAGGAGATGCTTGTAAATAATGCCCCTCGTCAATGGTATATCCTTAAGAATGGTATCCTGATCAGAATGTTTAAAGATTCTTCTGCTCTTAAACAACAGGTCATGGTTCCTAAACAGTTTAGAACTTATATCCTTCAACACGCCCATGATTCTCATTGTGCTGGACACATGGGCTACTCTAGGACACGATCCAGAGTGCTCTCTTCCTTCTTTTGGCCTGGTGTATCTAGGGATGTTGCTACGTATTGTCGCTCCTGTGTTACTTGCCAGGAGGTCAAAGCAAAGGGAGCCTATCACATGGCACCGATACAGGCTTCAGATATACCTGTACGTCCCTTTGAGAAGATGGCCATAGACATTATTGGCCCACTTCCTGTTATGTCAGCTAGAGGACACAGGTATGTCCTCACATGTATTGACATGTGCACGCGCTGGCCAGAGGCTATACCTCTGAAGAATATCACCACCTCAGACGTGGCTGATGCTCTTTTCTTAATCTTTTCCAGGCTAGGTTTCCCTAGAAAACTTCTATCAGACAGAGGTACTCAGTTTGTCTCCGAGGCCATGACTGGTGTTATGCAACAATTAAACATTGACAGATCGCTTAGCTCCGTGTACCATCCAATGAGCAATGGTATGGTAGAACGGCTAAATAGGACGCTTAAACAATTATTAGGCAAAGTTACAGTCAGCTATCCACAAGACTGGGACAGGGTTTTACCCGCCGTGCTGTTTGCGTACCGTGAGGTACCAAAGGAACAAACCGGTTTTCTCGCCATTCGAGCTTGTCTTCGGAGCTCAACCTAGAGGTCCTATGTCTCTTATTAAAGATTTGCTCACTGACTCAGAAATGACTCAAGACACCAAGTCATCTTACGAGTATGTCGTAAACCTCCGACGTAAGATAATTGATGCTTGTCAGTTGGCAACAGCATCTTCTGAAACTGCTAAAGAAAAAGCTCGTCAGTTTCAGAATCGTAACAGACGACTAAGACACCTGGTGCCTGGGGATGAAGCTTTTGTGCTTCTTCCTAGAAAGGACAACAGATTACTCATTGCTTGGAGTGGTCCTTACAGAGTTATTTCACGCATTTCTGATGTTGACTATGTACTTGACGTTAAGGGAAAAAACAAAACTTTCCATATAAACATGCTCAAAGAATTCCATACTCGACCTGAATATCTTCAGGCTGTCTTTCATGCAGTAAATGAACCCACAAGGCATACTACTCATTTTTCTTCCCTGTCTGTGATTCAGGAGGAAGAATCTGCGTTTCCTGACTTACCTATGGATCTTCCTGTCATGCCTTTAACTGCTACTGAGACGTGGAAGGATGTTTCTATCTGTACGGATTTATCATCCGACCAACGTCAGCAGGTGTCTGATCTTCTTCAATCTTTCCCAGATGTGCTGACAGATATCCCTGGTCATACATCGGTTATCACTCATGATATCCTCCTCACGGATGATCGACCTATTCGAGTTCGACCATACCCCATTCCTATCCATTTTCAGGATAAGGTTAACAAAGAACTTGACGACATGCTTCGTTTGGGTATTATCGAACCATCAAATTCTGCATTTGCTTTCCCGATGGTCATTGTTAGAAAGAAAGATGACAATATAAGACTATGTATTGACTATCGCAAACTCAATAATATTACTGTCTTTGATGCTGAGCCTTTACCGTTATTAGAAGACCTTTTGCCAAGACTTGCTACAGCTGTTTTTTTCACTAAGTTTGATCTCACTAAAGGATACTGGCAGGTTCCTTTATCGGAAACTGCTAAGCCCCTTACTGCTTTTACAACACCTAAGGGGTTATTTCAATGGAATTATATGTCGTTTGGACTGATGAATGCTGCTGCCACATTCGTCAGGATGATGCGTAAAATTTTTTCTAACAGGTCTGATATTATTACATATATAGATGACATATGTCTCTTTACTACTTCTTGGGAAAATCATTTCTTAGGTCTCACTTCACTGCTGGACACTTTACGTTCACACCATCTAACTGCCAAACCTTCTAAAATTTTTGTCGGTTTTGGAGAAATATCATTCCTTGGTCACAGAGTTGGTCATGGTTTGCTTAAAACTGAACTGTCTAATGTGTCCAAGATTTTGAACATATCTGTGCCCACAACTAAGAAACAAGTGCGCAGTATTCTCGGCCTTATTCAATTTTACAGTCGATTCATTTCGAATCTATCCAATCTCACTGCTGATCTATCTGCTTTATTAAGAAAGGGCTCTCCCAATCATGTGCACTGGTCTCAAGAGTGCCAAGCAGCCTTAGCTCATATTAAAAGTTTATTTTCAACCCCCTCCAATATTGAGGTTACCAAATAAAAATTTGACATTCTATCTTCGCACTGATGCGTCTTCCAAAGGTGTTGGTGCTGTATTGATGCAGAATTTTGACGGTACACTTCATCCTAACTTGTACATATCACGGAAGCTGACGGACGCAGAAAGAAAATATCCAGCAATCGAGCGCGAATTGCTCGCCATCGTCTGGGCTGTTTTGAAACTGGAGAGGTACCTTCTTGGATCAAGATTTATTATACAATCAGACCAGCGCTCCCTGTCATTCCTCATGAAATCGAACCACAAGAATCCTAGGGTTGCGCGCTATTCTATTTTGATGCAATCGTTCGCATTTGAGGTCCAAGCTATTCCGGGCACTGAAAATGTGTTAGCTGATTTACTCTCCCGCTGCCCTCAACAAGACTTTAACGATACTAATTAACATTATTATGTGATCCAAATATAAGCGCATGGTTGACATTCAGTACTGCTGCGTGACTTTCAAATGTATTTACGTGATCCACTCATTTACATTGGATGATTGACTTTCGATACCTTCATACTATCAGGACCTGAACATTTTGTTGCTTAGTAACAATCTACTTTCGTGTCAAATGAATAACTCTACTTTAGTGCTATAAGCACATGTGAAAGACATATTGTTGCCAATTGTAAACAATGTAGTACCATATTTACCAATAGATCAGTATGAAAACTACATGATGTATAAATTCTTCTAACTTTTTCTTTTTTTTTCCTTCTTAATGTTCCCTAAAAGACATAACCTTACTTATATATTTCGCATGTTTATTAGTTTGATTCTCTTTATGTAACAATTCTCTTATGCTATAGTGATATCATTACTTTAACATATACATTACAAGATGATCTTTTCTTTATTGCATTATTAGTTTACATTTCTTTGTTTCTGCCTCTCATATTCTTATGATAATGTATTGACTGATGACAGTCTTTTTCATGCACTTTCATTAATATTTCCAGTAGATTTGACTTCGACTGGACTTTGAGAATTTATTGTTCTACGGTTGACGATTTTTATTATGATGTACTTAATTTTGGCCGTTCTTTCATTCGGGGAATGTTTGAAAAAAAAAACATTTGTTGTTTTTTTTCCCCGAGAGGACGGGGTGGTTGTTGTGTACGGCTTTTGCGCTCAGGCGTATGTCAATCCTTTACTGAAATACAGCTGTCTGCATTAGCTATAAATATATATAACGTGACGTATGTATCGTCTGCCCATGCGCAGCCGAGCGGTCAGTTTCCCGTGCGAGTGATAAAATGTAAACAGCCCTGACGGGACGTGCCATGGTTGTGTTCCCGTGGTGAATGTATTATTCGATATATTTTCTCAGTGGCTTGTAATGAGATTTGGTCGCCACGATTGTATAAGATGTGTTTATGGGCCGTCAAGGGTTACAGCTTCCATGGGAAGCATTGTGACTGTATTTTGAGGTAAACATTTTCGATCGTCAGCATATATTTACATTTGCCGCCATACTTCGTTCACGGCTTGCTTTAACCGGAACGCTAGTCTCGTACGGCCAGAATTGAGATTTATGAATTGTATGGCTCTTACATTGTTTACCACGATGGACTGACACTGGACCTTAATGAATGCAATCTACTTAATGTTATTTATGCTGAATTATTGTTGGAGCTACTGTGAATAAATTTGGATGTGGACCAGTCTTCACCAACTCATTGATTAATCATTAACACTGTTGTACGAGCTAAGAACGATACTGTGTGGCTGTGTTCAGGTGAAAAGTAAAATGTGCAAGAACTACAGAACCATTAGCTTTATTATTCATCCAAGTAAGGTGATGTTAAGGATACTTTTGAACAGAAATCAGAAGAAATCTGTCCGAGGAACAGGCAGGCTTTAGACCAAAAAGAAGTACCTCAGAACAAATCTTCAATATTAGATTACTGATCGAAAAAACATCTCCAGCATCAACATGATTTATACCATAACTTCATCGATTTTACAAAAGCCTTCGATCGAGTCTGGCATGAAGGCTTATGGCAAATAATGAGAAAACTCAATTTTGATACCAGCATCATAGATATCATTGAAGCACTAAACAAGGACGCAAACAGTGCTGTTTTTGCAAGCAATGACATTGGAGAATTTTTTTCAAAACAACTGTAGGAGTTCGCCAGGGATGTATCCTGTCCCCAGTGCTCTTTAATACATATCTAGAACATATTATGCAGGAGGCTCTCTACGATTATAAAACAACCATATCGATTGGAGGTCGACCTCTTTGCAATCTACGTTTTGCTGATGATATCGATCTTATAGCTGGAACAGAATCAGAACTTCAAGACCTTACATCTAGACTGGAGAAAGTAACATGGATGGAAATTAATATAGAAAAAAGCAAGATATTGGTGAATAGCCATAAGAAACATGTTCCGACCAACATTACGTTAAATGAGCAAACGTTAGAAGAAGTTAACCCTTTAAATATCTGGGGTCCACAATATGTAGTGATGGAAGATCAAGTAAAGAAATCAAGACAAGACTTGAGATGGCCTCAGGTGCCATGACAAGGTTGAATGTGATCTGGAAAAGTAACATCAGTTTTCCTGTGAAGATCAAATTATACAAATCACTTGTATTATCTATTCTCTTGTATGGGTGTGAGGGCTGGACACTCACTGCAGATACGGAGCGAAGGATTCAGGCTTTCGAGTATAAATGTTAAAGAAGAATTTTGCGCATTTGCTATAAAGAGCACAAAACAAATGTCTATGTTAGAGAGAAAATAAACACCTATGCAGGCCACCAAGAACCACTTTTGTCAGTAGTGAAACGTCGAAAGCTTGCCTGGTTTGGGCATGTAACTCGTCATGATTCCCTTTTGAAAACGATCCTCCAGGGAACAGTCGAAGGTAAACGGAGAAGAGGAAGGCAAAGAAAATCCTGAGCTGATAACACCAAAGAATGGGCAGGACACGGTTTTTCCACACTTGTACGCATTGCTGAGGATAGAGAGCAGTGGAGGACCCTGTCTGCTGACGCTTCCACTATGGAACCCCTACGACCCATGACGAATTACGGGTTGAGATGATGATGATATATATATTTATATGCAGGTGGCCAGAGCAATTTAGGAACCAGCATGAACGAGAGCAATTAAGAACTGCTTACATGGAGAAACCAAGAAGCCATACACACCATAGCACCAGTCAGAAGCCGAAGTTGGGTTGGCCACATCGTCGGCAATTTTACCGGCCATGTTCACCAAACAAACTTTCGTTATAAACAGTCGTCCACACAAATACTGGTTAATAATAATAAGAATGTCCATGGGTGCTTGCGTAGAATAGAAGGATTGAAAGTTCTGTGGCTGCAGTCAAAATTAGACACCACCATCAGATGGGTCTTGAAGACGCTGGACCAGCTTCGTGATTACTCCCTGATATTTCGTGGAACATGTTACAACCCCCAAACTTGACCAGTTACGAGAGTGAACCAATCTTCAATCTGCAGAGAACCAAACATCGGCTGGAGCAGAAACCAACCTCCTACTGGCAGGTAAGTACCCCTTAGAAGCTGCCAAGTGAACTTTCTCGAGAACTTTAAGAAAATTCCCTAATAACCAATACATCACCCATGATAAGTTTTAAACGAATTATTCGTTTTTATTTTTTATACCGTTAAATATAATTGATTATTAAATTCTTATATATATATATATATATATATATATATATATAACAGCGGACTGATCATCCGCTTGCCAGTCACTCTGATTACTGATTACGGAAACAACAATTAATTTTCTGTTGTACCAATAAACGCCACTAGGCGTAACGGAACAACAGTTGATTTCTTGTTGCCCTAAGGCACCACTGGGCGCACTGGCCACGAACTGCTTTGTCGGTCGGTGGCTAAGGATGGAAGAAGAAGAAGTGGTGTAATGGCTTCGGCGTTGTACTGGCGACCAGGTGTTCATGGTTCAAACCCGGGCGTCGGCGTTTGAAGAAATGTTTACGGCCGGAAATTTGACTGAATAGCCTGAACGGCTCCTGTGATAAACCCTCTGTGGATGGGAAGGAGCGAAGCTCCTGACCGGGTTGGAAGGAAAGTCCTCAGGTTCCCCAGCCTCGCAATGACATGTCATTGGGCCGAAGGGCTGAAAGCCCAAGTGCCGCTGGATAAGAAAAAAAAAAAAAAATATATATATATATATATATATATATATATATATATATATATATATATATATATATATATATATATATATATATATATATTGGCCCCTATATATTCACATTTATAGTTGATGTAATCATTTCGAGTGCACAGCACCCGTAAGTCTCAGTTATTTTAAACACACTTAACCAGAGCTATTAAATTAATATTTCACTGAATTAGATAAGTTGGGGACTTGAACGTGAAAAATCATATAATATATTTGTTCACAAAATGTGACTGGCAAATACTAAGTTAAATTTGCTAAAACACATTCAGCATTGTTCTTGACTTCTGAATTTCTTATGAACTCTACCTCAAGGTAGAAGCATCATCGTCCTTCTATTTGCATCTCTACCAAGAATAATCTTGTGCGAAGGTAGATACCTTTGAAGACCCACATTAGATACCCTTGGTTTTTGGCCATTGTTGGACCATCACTATAGAGAAAGGGGAGTAAATCCCGTGACACGTACACATAAAGAACCGTAACCAGCTTATGTTCTAAACCAATATGAAAAAAAACTTTCCCGTCGCAACCCTACAGTCCCAACGCTGCCCTTCCATCCTCCACTCCGTCCCTTACTCAGGTTGTCTGTATTTCCTAATCTCCCACTCACTGGGGGTGAGCTCTCTGTTTTGCTGCTCCTCCTCTAAACCTCCCCTTATACCTCTCCCGGGGTTTCTCATACCCTTAACCTGTACATCCAGAATACACTCCACGATATTCAACAGCTCTGCCATTGGAGTCTGCATTATTCCAAACTCACAACTGCGCAGTCCCGGGCATTTCCCTACTCCGCCATAGAAATACATCGTCACCAAGCCTGCTGATATGTGAAGAGCCTTGTTGTCTGGTGCAAGGACCTGAACCTGCGAGAAAGGATTAATCAGCTGATCAATGGATCTTTCTACCCACCTCACACTAATAGTGCCACGGTATCTAACTATCGCCATGTACACAACACCATCAAACATATGATTACCAGTAGTCCAGCGCATCTTTTCGGACTCACGAAAGTGCTTTCGGTACGCTGTATTCTACATGCTTTCCAAAATCTATACCTCTGAGAACCCTGGCAGACTCATTGACTCGACTTGTGTCTTGCCCATTCAACACATCTTTGATTTCGTATACGAGATAGGAAACTTTATACAGAGCGAAACAACAGGAGGCAATCTGATCATCAGATTCAGTCCTCCATCGATCACGTGTTTCGTCCCTATATCTTCCTTTGCACTCTAAGGGGGGGGGGGGGGCGAACCCACCTAGATCATGACTCCCACGTGTCTACGCCTCCTATGTCATGTGTAGAACCCACTCCACCTTGGTTGCTGCTTTAAAATCCACAATTCCGCCAGCCGGAGGCAATTGTGAAAGTAACCCGTTGTTGAAAACAAATTATTGCGATCGTTTCACAGCATACCACGACTAGGGACATACACTGACACACCTGCGTGAAGCAGATTGGGTGTGAAGCCATTGCGAGCTGGCAACTGAAATCTACCTTTACCCGATACCTCATATAATACACCACGGGTTACCTGTAAGCCGCTGTCTTTTCTCACCAAAACAACGAAAAACTCAATGTATAGCGGACTTAGAAATATTTCGATTTCCGAATGTTTCGTGTACCGCAAGTGGGGCTAGAGTTTACTGTCCCGAGTTTCATAGCCCATTGCGGATGATCCACAGCCAGAATGATGCCTTTTCCGCAGTTTCACTAAGCCTCTTCAGTGCCCTTGTTCTCGACTGTCCCCTCAGCCCCAGCAGTTTTAATAAGTCATACACTGATGCAGCCACGAGCCCACTTGCATCCACCTCAACAGCCATGACCCTTGCAGTGAACCAAGCGTGTATCAGATCCACGGTCAGATCATTATACTTGGCCGCTTTGAACGAATGTTGCTCGTCCAATCTGTTATGTGTATCGACCTTGCCCTAATGACACCTTGCAAGCTTAGAGCACGTGTTCAAGTGTCTGCCTCTCATGGCACAGGGGTCACTGCTCATCATCCGACTTTCCCCATCTCACAAGGTTTGTGGCCGATGGCAGGATGTCATACATTGATCTAATAATAAAGCTGAGCCTAATATACCATATATAATTCCATGTCAGGAACATATGAGGGGCTTTTTCCCATGCAGTCCACTGGCCTTTTTGAACCTGCTGCACCGCTTTTTGCAACCTCTTATCATTCTCAGCTCCTCGTATCTCCTGAACTACCATGTCTCTGCGCTCCCGGCTTGATGCTTTGGACTACCAGCGAATGTCTCAATGGCCAAATCTTCTTCTATTCGTCTGTGTGTATCCGAGTACCTCCCTCAGCTTGAGCGACTCTTGTGCAGCATAAGCAGCTTCTTCCACTTTCCACTTCCTTCCAGTTTTCAGTGTGGGCTGAGTGGACTTATCCACGTCATCTGCTGACTCGGTAACCATCATTGTGAAGCAGAAGTTTTGACTTTTTATGGTACAGAGCTACGTTTGATAGACCTGGTGGTACCCCTAGCCATATGCTCATGAACTTGTTGACATTTTCCTCTATAGCTTTCACTGTACTGGAGCTTATTTCATATATAGGCAGTAACCACAGCAATTTAGGTATCAACATGAACTGGAGGCACCACATTTTGAACTTTCATAGGAATCTGCTCTTGTCTATTATATAGCACTTTCTAGCATATCGTTGGATAGAGAGGAGGACCCTCTCTGCTGATGCTTCCACCATGGCACCCCTACGACCCATGACGGGTTACGGGATGAGATGATGATGATGAGCATATCGTCAAGAACCTTCCCTCCTTCTTAAAGAACACGAACCATGCTCTCCTAATATTCTCTTCTGTCCGACTGTCTGTGGACCGTACGTATCGTCTCTTTTTGCTAGACGTGTGCTCTTTTTATACCTCAGTTCCACATTGCAATCAACTACATGCTCTTTGGTTCTTTCTCGACCAGCGCACGTATTCCTTCATAGTCCTAGACACTCTTCTCCGTCTTGCAGACCTGGTTCTTGAACTTAATTCTTTAGAATTTAATGGTCAGTTCTTCAACCAAATCAGTGGCGCTGCTATAATTCTAAGATGGGTCCCAGCTTGTCTGCCTTTTCATAGGCCATTTAGAGCACCACAATTGGCAACAGCACACTTGTCTTTTCCCCCAAGATGTCTCGCTTATATATTGATGATAGCATAGTGTAACTGTTCACCATTTGTAACTGGTTCCTTTGAGTGTCATTATGTTTGGATAGTGATGGTGCAAGGGTGACAGTTAGCTACTTGTGTGTCTTACGCGAATGTTTGTTTGCAGCGTGAATGTGCAAACAGTTAATTCCAAATGGTCACATCAACTCCAACAGTGTCAAGGGAAGGACACTGGAACTCATGGTTGATTAAGGATACAATCAACAGTTTATTTAACAATTACGTGGACATGGACGATACGATGAATCGTGCATACATATGAGAATAATTCCTGACATGTGGTATTTAGCTTCCATCATGTAACTAGTTAAGCATCATAAAAAAGGACATCGACATATTCACCAATGTTCATCTTGCAATATAGAATACCTGGCTTAACAAACGTTCTATACGACGGTTGACCTTTCAATGGCAATCCATCACATTATAACCAAGGGTATGCAACCCATTAGAGAATACTCCTTCATAGCTAGATTGACAACGAAATACGACTTCCGGTATTCGGATATCATAATAGAATTATAAACCCGTGAAGTGTATACAGACTTCTAACTGCTAGCATTTGTTTCACATCTCCATATAAGCCGTTACTCGCATGACGGCGATTCCAATATTCAATAAAGTAGATCCCTTTCGTTCAATAAACAATTTTCATTTTAACATGTTCAAAAACTTCCAATGCATTGACTTTTCAAGTTTGATCTATTCTGGTCCCAACGCGTGAGGGTACCAGGTCGACTTGGATAAAGAATGTCAATGAAGAAACTAATCATATAAAATCTCAGTCAACTATCGAAATACCTTACTTTTGTGATACTGAGGCTATGATTTGTATGCAGGGAGCCGATCACCAAGTAACTTCAATATGCCCGAACGAAGGGCTGAAAATATCATCAGACCATCTGTCTGGTAGGGATCCTGGCTTGCTTCTCCAAGCGGCTATGTCATCTGGCTTGTTTGACAACAAGCGCGCTCCTTTTCAAATACCAAAAATGTGCGTTCTCGTGCGCAACAAACTATATCACTAACATCTGAGTTGGTGCGTACACATTCTTAACAGCGGCAGGACCTATGACTGCACATGTCTGTTAATGCCTGTTAAGGACTTAAAATGGACGCAACACATAGGCTTCACTGATATGTCTTAAGCTGACTTATCTTGCTGTATTGATTTTGTTAACCATTTCCTTCCTATCATCAAGTCCGGCTCCTTCATCCCCACTGTTTGTGTTAACTTTCTTGACATTACTGTTACCATATCGCTCCCTTGTCCCAATTTCTCAGTGTACTACAAGCCTACTGATGTCAAAAGCAACCTTTTATATACTTCTTCTTGTCTCCAGGATTGTCGTGACTCTGTAATAATTTTTCCAAATTCTCTGCCTAAATTGTCTATGCCAAGATTACGAGGACTTCTATTGCCGAACTAATGAGATGTTGGATTTCTTCACTGATAGACTTTATACAAAATATGTCCTTACCTCTGCAATACAACGTGTTCTCCCAGTCTGCCACCAGGTAGCCCTTAACACCTGCTTCAATAGCACTTCCGACAGAGTCAAGTTAATCTTGACTTATCACCTACATAGCACTCCAGTTAAAAATATCCTCTTCCGTCACTTATCTATACTCCAAGCGGATTATGTGACTAGAGAAGTTTTCAGAGAGGCACCTCTGGTGGCCTTTAGACGCGACAAGAACCTAAAGGACCTTCTTCCTCACAGCCCTTTCACAACTGAGGGTACCGGTGACTTTGGGGCGCGACATTTATGGCACCGCATGATGCAATACGTGCAAAAATGTCCTTCAAACTCGTAAGATGTCATGTTCCAAGGCCACGTTCACCATCACCGATGCCTTCACACTCGAGTCACGAAATGTCATTAACACAATAATATGCTAATGTTGCAGTAAAGCATATATTGACTATACAGGTCGACGACTTGGGGACAGATTCTGCCAGCACCACATTAGCATCTATTGGAAGGAATCCACACCAGTAGCCATTCACTTCAATGGCCGAACCACCACGGTCCTGTGAACATACAGGTGCCTGTGATCAGATCCTGTTCCTCTGACGCTGCTGGGTCTATCTTGAACAACGCCTCATTCATCGTATGAGATGCCTCAAACAATTAGGTCTTAAAATCCAACATTTCTTTGCCTGGGGCTACTTTTCAACTCTTAATCTATGACCCCTCGTCGAGTTTGTACTGTTTTATTCCTTTTCCACCATAAATGGAGGCATATCTAGAGTCATCTTTATACGACCACCAGCTATGCAAAATGTTACAATATACACACGTGGAAGTGAAACTCTGTCTGTGAGGCTAATTACACCGTCATTGACTTTTGGAATCATCCAAACACATCCAGGGATTCCACCTGTGATGAAACGTGGTGAGAACACAGCATTGCACACTAAGCTTGGAGAAGTCACTTGAGCCCCAGGTGTGATTCTTTGGCTTTGATCTGGTTGAATGCATGCAGGAAGATCTCACTGTGGACCCAGTGATAGGCAGGGGGAGCTCTGAGAAGTGGCTCTGTGCAGGACGTGCCAATTCCTTGGGAGAGTGAAGAATCAGTGCACAGTATTTTAGCTCTGCATAGTTGGATAGCCCCATTGGATGTCGGGAAATTCCCAGTCTGCCACACGTTTCTTAGCACAGGAACATTTGTGATGATCCTTTAAATGCCAGCCAAGCTGGAGAAACCGGAGCTCATGACTTCAACTCAATACGTTTCGGATTGGCAGAAAAGCCACACAAAAAGCCTAGATCATTTAGTGTAGATAATACCCAGGACTCGTCAAACTGGAATTGTCTGCAAAAGAGCGAGAAGCTCAGCAGCCTTAGTTAAACAACAACAATTACATCTCCAATTTTGGCCAAAAATGACCCAAGGTTATGAATCGAACTTTTTACTTGCTTACTTAGTCGTTCCTCTTCTACCGTGAGGTGTAAAGATTTGTAAGAGAGAGCGCCATACTATTCTATCGGCTGTCTTCCTCCTGGCCTGGTTCCATTCTAGTCCTCGACCCTTCACAAATTGTCTAATGTGGTCCTCCCAGCACACTTTGGGTAATCTTGGAGGTCTGGATCCCTGGCTCTTAGTTTCCCATGCTTGCCGTGGTAGCTGATCTTTTCCCATTCTGCAGACATGACCAAACCATCTCAGTTGGGACTGTTCTACTTGGGTCTGCAGGGGTTGGGTTTTTAGGCCTTGTCGTATCGTCTGGTTGCAGACCATATCTATTCTTGTTACTTCAACCACCTTCCTCATTTCTGAGGTTTTGATCTGGCATTTGTGGGTTGTAGTCGCTGCCCATGACTCGCATCCATACGTCAAGACTGGGGCATAGGTGGAGCGGTATACAGCCATTTTCGCCTTCTTACCAACTTCTCTTTTGCCGAGGAATCCTAGATTTATGGCTTGAAAAAGTCTCCCAGCTGCTGCTTTTCGGTTAACCTCCCTTTCTTTGATGCCTCCCTTCGGGTCTATGACAGCTCCATTGTATTTAAAGTGTTCGACCTGCTCCAGGACCTGTTCTCCCAGCTTAATCTTATGTCTTCTTTTATCTCGTGATATCACAATGGTTTTTGTTTTCGTGCTGCTTATGATCATCCTTCTCTTGAAGAAGAGACTTCTTTCCAGACTTGCAGGTTGGATTGAAGATGTGCCTCTGATTTAGCAATCAGGGCAACATCATCAGCAAATGCCAGCTCTGAAATACAGATCTGTCTTATCTTCCAGTACCCCACTGAATACTTTCCACGCTAATTTTCTATCATTATAATTAGACGACAGAAAAATATGTTTTATGCATCGTACTTGTATTACCATGCACGCTAATTTTCTATCATTATAATTAGACGACAGAGAAATATGTTTTATACATCGTACTTGTATTACCATGCACGCTAATTTTCTATCATTATAATTAGACGCTAGAGGAAAATATTTTAAAAACTATTTGTTTCTGATATTCATGAAACTCCCATCAGTCAGTCACGCACAATTTGTTAGCTGTGCAAAACACTATGATTGTTCTCACGAAGATTTAGTGAGAACAGTTTTTGAGCCATGGGATGCTTTATTTTGTAATTTCAGTTTACCCGACAACTGGAATGGATCATCTCGGAACAGCTGAGAATCTGAACATAGTTTGTTCTTAATATACAGCACAGCACAAGCGTTCCTTAAGTATTTGGCATCCGGGGTGGATCCTACCTTTGTTACCCACCACCATAAAGGAATGCACTTGCAAGTAAATTTTTAACAGTAAGTAAG
>JAMPIV010015535.1:0-129913 GCA_024509875.1 Oreohelix idahoensis
AACATGCATTAGCATAGCCCATTAACTAATTACTATAACTGTAAACAATGACTATGTAAACACATGCAGAATGTAAACATTGAAAATGTAAACAATGCAAACAATGTAAACAATAACAATGTAAACAATAACAAAGATCAGCAACAATACAAAAACGTTCGCAGAAATCAACTAAAAATAAAGCAGAAATTAATGAAATATCACAAAAAATGTGACGATATCTGCGCTATAATTAAACAAAATACATGACACCACAGTGTATAAACAAAAATGTTGTATGAAACTAAATTATAGACAAGAGTAGGCTAACAAATACAAACAAATCAAAACAAAACTAAAGAATGCGAAATAATAACGAAAACAATATTAAAACATGTCATCACAGCTAACATAAATAGCAACAGAAGTCGCTTAGCAAATTCCAGTATCGGAAATTTGCAAACCCTACAGAAAACGCTCACAATAGACGACCTCTATGACGTGGCATAATCTAACGGAGACACCACCCAACCGAGAACCCGCTGAAATATAAACATATAAATATACAAATAACATATAGACATATAACATATAGAATGAGATGATACACAGAAGACTCAGCAGAAGTATAAGGGCACAGTTTACATACAAACAGGCCACTTAACTTATAGGCTTCCAATCGTAGAACAGCAGACAAAACGGATGTCAATCAACGTCCTAAAGAGCGAAGCTCCAACGATGATGGCACATCTGAACTGCTTCCACTGCTAACACGATGGTACAAGAGCTTCTGAAATTACTGTGTGTTGAGTTGTTTCGGCACTTGACCTTCTAATCCAAAAGTAAGTTGATGGAAATCGGTACTTGGCCTTCTTCAGAAAACAACCCGTTTCAACCGGCACTTGACCTTCACAAAAACGACAGCACTGGAACCTTGACAGCAGCAACTTGCTTGACTTGCGTAAAAGATAACAGCAGTCCGAGTTATCCGGCAACATGTAACAACGCCGGGTACTGTCAAATTCTTGTTTCCGTCAAAAAGTTGAAATTTTGACTTTTACCGGGCAACGCCGAGTACTTTGAAAATTTTGAAGATGTTGACTGTATTGAAGAATGTTAATTTCTTGAAGGATGCTGATGAATTCTTGTTGAAAATGAAGTGGGTAAGGGACCCCGTGTTTGCTGGTACCAGAATCAAACCAGCTTATGGCCACCAAATGATGCGTGATGCCATATGATGATGGATGGTATCCGCATGTCTGGTTTTGTGTAGTGTGCAGATGTGTTCAGTCAAACAATGTTCATACAAAAATAACAGGGCAATCCACATAGGACGTCAGTAAACTCACGACGTATAAAGTCAATGATTCTTGTAACAGCCGTTGACGTTTTTCTTCATTATTTATTGTGGACGCCACAGTGACAAAATGGTTACGCGAATATGTAGGCACATCAAACAGTCATTATCACAGCAACATTCAATACAGCAATAGACGGTAGACAGCATTACAATGATGAGTCAGATGCATGTTATATTTCATAGTGCTGTAAATGTAGTCAGGTGAAAAACTCCATCCTTTTCTATAACAGCCAGGAGATAACCAGATGTATGAGATCAGTTCACTCTCCTTAGTCTGACTTCAGCAAGACAGACACGTCTGCCGAAGTATAAATAATGTCCTCAAAAATATCCTCTAGATAATAAAGGTTTTCCAAACCTAGTTCATTTAACAAAGTAGCAAGTAATGGTCCTTGGGACATGCATCAACCGATGCAGTACAATACAGCGACATGTGAGCTGGGAAAACATCTCGTGACGACGACTTTCGAAGACAGGCTATGAATCGAAATCGCTCACGACCCAAAATCGATAGAGTTAATGAAAAGTCAATTTACCTTGCCTTCAGGAAATACACAGAAATATCACGCCTCCCGACATGTGGGAAACACTAGAGGTATTATCTCGAATAAACGAAATATTCATTAAGAGGACTACACATCCCTGACAGAACAAAAAATAGCGGAGATCCCCTCTTCAACGAGGCATCTCTTTCGCCATTCAAATCGCTCACTCCACTAGTGGTGGGCGGAAACCGATCGACCAAAAAACAAGACCAGTCATGCGCAGTCCAGCGCAAAAAGACCACAGCTCAAAACTTAACTGCATTCAATACCAACGCGGGAAGACAAATGCTTACCGAGAAAAGTGACTATAAATTTCAAGCAGTTGTTGCCCTTGCGTTATAAAATAGATATTGTAATAAAACGATGTTGCGAGAATTTATCACGCAACAATTATATTGTAGATGGTGTAAGAGGGAAGGTCATGACATCAAATTTTGTCATAAGAAAACTTCTGGATTTGCTGCTATGAAGATTTGGAACAAGGGAGGAAAGGACAAACCTACTGGACAGCAAGAACCTTATCACCCCCCAGTGTGTGAGGATGTAGTCTGCAATGGGGTCACCATTAGGTGTCTCTATGATACAGGCTTAGATTTTGATTCTGTTGTGAGTGCGCACTTGGTGAACCCAGATCAGTATACCACCGAAACAGTGGAGATACAAGGGGCGACCACGGACATACCACTTATGAAACTTCCTATTGCCAGGATAACGGTGAAAACTCGCTATGTGGAAGGAGTAATCAGAGCAGCAGTGATCGACGCACCCATCTACCCTCTGATATTGGGGTGTCGTTATGTCTTCTTGGGGAATCCCAAGAGACCTGTTGTCTTGGCAGCCGTCCAGACACGATCACAATCCAGAAAGGAAGAAGATGAACCTATAAATACTCATCCAGAAGAGATGAGGAAGGCACAGGCTGAGGACAAGACACTCAAGCCTTGTTACAAAAAATTACCTAAATGCCACACACCTCCAAGCAAAGGGGACTATTACATGAAGAACAAATTATTATATAGGAAGACCGGAACTGGAACAAATGGTCACGGCCAGCTGGTTCTTCCTACTTCATATAGGGAGAGAGTGTTGGAATTAGGACATGCGATTCCCTTCAGTGGTCACATGGGGATCAGTGCAACAGGACAACGTATAGCTTGTCATTATTTCTGGCCAGGAATAACGGAGGATATAAAGAGATATGTAAAATCCTGCCCAGAATGTCAAAGGGCAGCTCCAAAGCACTGGACTGCTCCAGCAACTCTAGGGGAAATGCTCATTGTGGGAACACCTTTTGAGAGAGTTGCAGTGGATATTGTGGGACCTCTCACTCGGACCAAGAGGAGGAACAGTTACATCCTTACTCTGGTGGACACGTGTTCTATGTGGGGAGAGGCGGTAGCCCTGTTGTCAATCGATTCCAAGCATGTCGCAGAGGCATTACTTACAATATTCACAAGGTTAGGATTCCCGCATCAAATCTTGACTGATAACGGCTCACAGTTCAAGGGGAAACTAACGGAAGAAGTTTTCAGGATCTTCCAAGCCAGGCACTTTCATTGTAGTCCGTATCACCCCCAAGGGAACGGCCAGGTAGAGAGGTTCAACGGGACTCTCATTTCTATCCTGAGAAAGCTGGCACATGAGAAACCTGATACGTGGGACCAATACCTGCCCGCTGCGTTGTTTGCGTATCGGGAAGTTCCACATAATTCAACCGTGATGGCACCCGCAACCCTGTTATTTGGGAGGCCAATAAAAGGTCCATTAGAAGCTTTGTTGAGGACCTGGACAGATGAGAAGGCAGAAGAGACTGTTACCTCATCATACCAGTATGTGAACGAGCTGACCACTCGTCTTAAAACTGGCTGGAAACTTGAAATGATAATCTCAGACAAGCCAGGAAAAAACATGCTGCCTATTTTAACAAGAAAGCTAAGGATAGAGAATTATTTGTGGGAGAGAAGGTGCTTCTTCTACTGCCCGGCAGCCAAAATAAACTAAAAATTGGATGGCAAGGTCCATATACTGTTCTAGAGAAGGTGTCTAGAACAAATTATAAAATCGACAAGAAAGAGAAAGTATATCATGTGAACCTTCTAAAGAAGTATCTGGACAGGGAAATCCAGGAAGGAACACACTTAATGTCCTTGTCGATAGCAACAGGGATGAAGAATGAACCGCTCACATCCCATGAGTATCCCTTGAAAACATGTGAGACACCGGCACATGTAAAAGTCAGTAAACACTTGACGAAAAAACAGAGGGAACAGGTTCAAAAGGTTCTGACTGATCATACGGACGTGTTAACAGACAAACCGGGGCACACGAATTTGTTAGAATATGACATGAAACTAGTAGACCCAACACCGATCTGTATGAGAGCCTACACGATCCCGTTTGCCAAGGAGAAAGCTTTGAAAGAGGAGATTGAGTACCTATTGAAAGAAGGAATTATTTCTCATAGCGAATCTCCATATAGTTCCAGTGTGGTTTTGCTGAGAAAACCCTCTGGAGGACATCGTCTGAGTATAGATTACAGGAAACTGAATGCTGTCACGGAGAATCAGGTGGATCCATTACCTGACACAAATCAATTATTTGCCAGGCTAAACAAGGCAAAATATTTTTCGAAGGTGGATCTGAGCAAAGGCTATTATCAGATTCCAGTGAAGCCTGAGGTCAGACCTTATTTGGCGTTTAGCACTTCGGAAGGACATTACGAATTCATCATGTTACCTTTTGGGTTGAAAAATGCTCCGAGTGTATTTTCTAGGATGATGCGAAAATTGTTGAATCCACTAAATAACCCATGCATCACAAACTTTATGGATGACATCCTCATTGCTACAGAAACATTTGAGGAACACATTAACTCTTTGACTAAGCTGTTTGATAGACTAAGAGAGGCTAATATGACGGCTAGACCAACAAAATGTTGTATTGGTTGTAAAGAGTTGGAGTTCTTGGGACATACTGTGTTTCAGAGTAGTATGACCCCTGACCCCAAGAACCTTGAAAAATTGCAGAGAGCACCTAGGCAACAAACAAAGAAAGACGTGAGATCTTTCGTGTCGTTGTGTGGATTCTATCAGAAATATATCAAAAATTTTAACTTTATTTGTGCTCCTCTGACGAATTTAACTCGCAAGGGAAATCCTGATAGAATTGTTTGGTCAGCCCAATGTGAATCAGCCTACCAAGAGTTAAAGGAAAAACTTACAAGCAAGCCTATCTTGAAATTACCTGATTTGAGTCAGGAATTTGTGGTGAGAAGTGACGCAAGCAATGTGGGCCTGGGGGCTACGTTGTTGCAGAAATCATAGTCACCAGAGGGAGAGCTGAACCCTGTCGCTTATGCTAGCCGCAAGTTAAACAAAGCGGAGCAAAACTATTCAACAAGCGAAAAAGAATGTCTAGCTTTGATCTGGGCAATACGAAAGTTCCAGATCTATCTATATGGTAGAACATTCGTGGTCCAAACGGATCATCAGCCTCTCGTATTCTTATCACAGGCCAAGCATGAAAATGCCAGATTATTAAGATGGTCGTTATTATTACAGCCATATCAATTTACCATTGAATATATTTCGGGGTCACTGAACGTGGGTGCAGATTTCCTCAGTAGGCATCCCTGTGATCCAAATCAGAGTATTCAGCAGGCGTAGGGAGTTGATTTTATCTATGTGTATCACTGTTTGGAACTAGCATCAGGCAAGTTCTTAAGTGGGGAGATGTGTGGTAAAGTACAGTGATACAGCGATAAAATCATAAATTATATGTAATAAAGTCAAAATAATAGCAGTAGAAATATAATTAGTAATGTTGTAATGCGTCTTCTTCCCCGTGCCAGAAAACGCATTAATTTAAGCAGGACAGAACATAGTGAGAAATCTTATCGCCGCGTTGGTAGTATTGGCCTTTAAAACGCGCCCGTCAAGGGTTAACGATAAAAATTTGAAAAATCTACTAGCGTAGTGGTTCCAGGAAAGATAGAAAGAATAAAACACACGAACGCATAAGATTGAGAGAGCGGACACCTGCTGCCGGCTTGTCAAGTGTTAGAGGTTTGAATTAGCTACTCGGGCCAACAGTGCGAGACGATGCCGTTAGCTTGTGTCGAAAACGATGTCGCAAGTTTGAAAATTTAAAAATACCCCGCTAGTCCAATACATTTCTAACCACAGACACTGTAAAAAAAATATATATATACACACACGCATAATTACTTCCTATCGGGAAAAAGGAAGATCTGAGGCGATTTTTATAACATTCAAGTAGTTGAAACTTAGAAAAACAACGAACACCAAAATGGAAAATATATTGAATTCTTTATTACTAGGTTTATGATCATAAAAGTTGGCTAGTCTAAGAGCTGGTCTTGTCCTGATGGGTAATATGCTTTCGAACAAAAAATCCGACAGATAGAAATAAAGTTATGGACAAAAGACTGTATTTGTTCGTACAGACAGACCAGCACATGATCGGTTTTACTTTCACTAACGTTCACATTTTGACGCGTCCTTGAAAAAGGCAGGAAAAGGTTACATGTAGTCTGTTGTAGAAAGGGGCAGAAAAGGGGGAGAAAAATTATGGGATGGCTTAACACCAAATATATTTAGCAGTAGAAATCTAAGAATGAGAGAGGAAAAAAATTTGGTAGTGTCCAAAAATCAAGTCTGTTTTTGCTTTTAATTTCAAATTTCAAAATTGTCGTTCGTTCATTGGCCAAAGCCTTTCATATTATTGAGAAAATTCAAAGGCTTGACGCCATTTGTAGAAGATAGTCCCGAGAGCAGGACGTTTTGTATTTCTGAAGAAGAGTGATTAGCTTTATTAAAGCAAATATATATGAAAGTATAGGCATCACAGTTCAGCCAGCAGTATATCTGGAATCTGCTATTCAACGTACCTGTGTTTTTTTTTTCATTGAATTTCTGGTAAGACCGACATTATTCATATATCTTTTGTTTAAAAATGTGAGTGAGAGATGCTGCCATCACAACTGTAAGTAATCAGGTCCCAAGCTGATTTGTGCAGGGCCTGAAGGAGAATTAAGATAAAACACATTGCCAGTTTTGTAAATGCACATGTTTTGTGAAATAAAATGTTTTCTTAGGTGACCAGAGGGACACAGCTCACCTATCCCATTGTATGGTAGAAAAGAAAGATTAATAATATTATTGCAGATGCATTGCCGCCTTTGTAGGAGAGACATGTGAACAACACTGGTACACTGTGGAATGGATGTGCTAGACTGATCCATTGGATATGACCCAGCTCTTTATTTCTTATGTATGCTCTTTTGTATATAAAACACAGTCTAAATAAGATATCAACCAGGAGACATTGTTTCATTATTACAGGGTTTTATCTGGCACTAGTCCGGTGCCAGATTTCTATGGGAAAGGCGTTGAGAAGTTTGGGAGTCCAGTAGTGATAGGGGTCGCCAGTATCCCCCCTATTACTTTTGGAGCAGTGGTCGTTCGGTTGAAAAAATTCAGACAGTTCCAGTGGGCCAGATAAGTGAAATATCTGGTACCCTAACAGTACATCAGCTATAAGAGCAGCATACCCCTGTATTCAAGAAATAAAATATTTCCCTAGTGAAATTAACAGTGACATTATATTTTAAAGAGACTGGGAGTGATTAAAAGAATCCCAAACAGCCATCCAGTGTTAGAAACCAGTAATAGACAGATTTTAGTAACACTATTAATATAATTTAACAGCATTTGTTTGGGCATTTGTCCCTGTGGGTCTAAAATTTACATTTTGTATATATCTTGAATTCTTTTCATTTTTAAAGTCCTGACCAGAAGAATACTAGGTTCAGGACCAAATAAATCATACAGAAAATTATCAATTGTTCAAATTTATCCCAGGTGTTATTTCCTTTAATCTTAGACCTTAATACTTGTTTGTGTAGATGTGTATTATTGTTAACGTACCATCACACCACACTTGCATATCCCTAGACATTAGACGTAGCTATCATTCATACTAGTCAAGAATAAGTCTGCTTGAGGCTATAAGGTGGTAGCAGAAAGGTATCCTGATAACTCAACCCTAAATTTGTTAGAATCAGGGACCTTCACAGCTGGCCTCATTCAGTGCATTAAGGAAGAATATCAACATCATTTCATAACATCAAAACCCACCACGATAGTGGATCTGAGTAAAGGCTATTATCAGATTCCCCTAAAACCTGAGGTTCGACCGTATTTAGCCTTTAGCACCTCGGAAGGGCATTATGAATTCAACATGCTGCCGTTTGGGTTGAAAAATGCTCCGAGTGTGTTTTCTAGGATGATGCGAAAATTGTTGGATCCCCTGAATAATCCATGTATCACGAATTTCATGGATGATATTCTCATTGCTACAGAAACATTCGAAGAACACATTAACTCTCTGAATATGTTGTTGGATAGACTCAGGGAGGCAAACTTGACGGCTAGACCGACCAAATGTTGTATTGGATGTGAAGAGCTGGAATTCTTGGGACACACAGTATATCAGGGAAGCATGACCCCTGATCCCAAGAACTTGGAGAAATTGCAGAAAGCTCCGAGGCCACAGACAAAAAAAGATGTGAGATCTTTTGTCTCGTTGTGTGGTTTTTACCAGAAGTATATAAAAAATTTTAACTCGATATGTGCACCACTGACGGATTTAACGCGCAAGGGAAATCCGGATAAAATTACTTGGTCCGCTCAGTGTGAATCGACCTATCAAGAGTTAAAAGAAAAACTCCCAAGCAAGCCTATATTGAAAATGCCTGACTTGACTCAAGAATTTGTTGTGAGAACGGACGCTAGCAACATCGGATTAGGGGCAGCCCTATTGCAAAGGTCCAATTCACTTGAAGAGGAACTAACCCCAGTTGCTTATGCTAGCCGTAAGTTGAACACAGCGGAACAAAAATATTCAACTAGTGAAAAGGAATGTCTGGCTTTGATATGGGCTATAAAAAAGTTCCAGATCTATCTCTATGGGATATCATTCAATGTCCAAACAGATCATAAACCCCTCGTATTTCTGTCGCAATCAAAGCATGAAAATGCTAGATTATTACGTTGGTCCTTGCTCTTACGGCCATACCAATTCATCATAGAATATATTCCCGGGTCGAAAAACGTAGGTGCAGATTTTTTAAGTAGACACCCGTACGACGAATATCCGAGTAGTCACCAGGCATAATGATTTAAGTTTATCTATGTGTATTTCGAATTATGAACTGACATTAGGTAGTCTGTTCTAAAGTGGGGAGATGTGTGACGATATTCTAAATACAATAGCTAAATTAAATAATATTATAGTGCATAAGTCAAAAATAAGATAGAAAATAAAATTTGAGTCCAGCGTCTTCTTCCCCGCGCCAGCCGGTATGCGGGTTTTGATAAGCCTAATAGCCGAATGAAGGGTACTGTCTTTTCAAATTCGTCCTTGAGATTAAATGTAACACTTTTGCAAGTTCAAGACGACAGAGTGATAGAATAAAAGAAAAGGAGGGGAGGGAATGGAAAGACAGAACCTAGGGTACGCCGTCTCGCGTTGATTTTAAAAAGCCAACTCGAGCGACATAGCCTTGGGCGATTTTCAAATTACGATACAAAAACTAAAAAATGTTCGTCAATTTGGTCACGCAGACAGCCTTAGCTCTTATAAAAAAATGACGTAATTCTAACGGACTACGGACGATTCTCGTTTTTAGTTTGAAAATAGTTGTAAGAAGAATTGAACAGGTGGCAGTTTCTAGATTTGAACGACTAACATAGAAAAAAATATGGAATTATGAACCATAATACATAGGAACCCCCGTTACACGCCCATTTAGGCATATTGGGAATATGGTGTTAGGCCCATATTATCTTGACCGTCGGCACACAAGGGGTGATGTGGTCGGCATCACGCCGGCCGCCTTAACCTTCCCAGAGTAGCTCTGGTACCCATTTGGGGCTGGGTCGACCCAGGAGCCGTTTGTGGCCTAAAAATTTTTCCGCCTCATCTGGGGATCGAACCATAGACCACTGCGCTAGGAAGCCATAGGGCCATAAAAATTATATATTCGGATGCCTTATGATTTCCTGAGCAATAATATGGTGTCAGTTATGCACTAGTACAATAAATAACCGAGATATTGGCAAAAATACTATGTATTGTAAGACGGACTGACGAAAACAAAAATCATGCCTGCTTATTTTTTTCATAGCATGTTTTGAAAAAAGCTTTTGGGGAAATGAGGACTAAAAGGTACCTGTAATTTGATTGGCAGTAGTTTAAAGGAAGGCGAGATAGGATTGGTTGACCTTAAATTAAAAATATATTTGCAGCAGTAAACATAGTAGTTTGAGAGTTGGTTTTTTTAAAGTTTGATTCAAAATAAATGAGTTCATGGTCCCATTGGCCCATACATTATATATTATCGGAAACGTAGACTGCTCGTTGCCATTTTGAGAAACTTTTCTGATGAACAAGGAGCGATAAGAGCAGGCTGGTGCTTTTCAAACCTATAGAAAGCAGTCTGGACAAGGCAGATCTAAAGTGTGCCATAAATTGTTTGCCAGTTATCGTTCGCTTGTGTATATTTCATTGAAATTTGTGGTGGGAGCAGCGCTGGTGTAATGGCTTCGGCGTTGTACTGGCGACCAGGTGTTCATGGTTCAAACCCGGGCGTCGGCGTTTGAAGAAATGTTTACGGCCGGAAATTTGACTGAATAGCCTGAACGGCTCCTGTGATAAACCCTCTGTGGATGGGAAGGAGCGAAGCTCCTGACCGGGTTGGAAGGAAAGTCCTCAGGTTCCCCAGCCTCGCAATGACATGTCATTTTGGGCCGAAGGGCTGAAAGCCAAGTGCTGCTGGTTAAGGAAAAAAAAAAATTGAAATTTGTGGTAAGATTGATTTTATTAACCCTTTATTTAAAATAAAGTTTGAATGTGAGATACTGCAATACGACTGTAAGTAAGTGGGTCCATGGCAGACTTAGGCAGAGCCTAGAGATTGATCCATCATATGATAGACTATCGGAGAGGTGTAGTACTACAAGATTATATATGATGGTCATCAAGGAGCAAAACACCTATCCTATGGTATGGAAAAAGATTACTGCTGGAATTGCAGAGGCGTTGTAACCGTTAGGGGAGAGGAATACTGGTAAACATTGTCACCTAAAAATATAATGGTTAAATAGGTTGTCATAAAGAGCCGACCCTATTTGTTTGTTTGTTCTGTGCCTGTAATTAATTGTGGAATATTATTGTATACTTGTTATAAAGAAGGACGCATAACCTTCTTATTTCAGGGTTTTTTTTTTTTGGTACTGACATTAAAGTAGTACCAGGCTCGTGGAAACTGTTCGATTCCTGACACTGTTTGCATATTTCGGGCACATGCTGGATGCCATTGCCTTTCAAGAAGGGAAACAGATTGTCCAGCGAGCCTATGAACAGATCTACTGGTGTTATCCTTCGAAGATAAGTGCCTGTTCGGCACCAGGAAGCTCAACCTCTAGTTTAAAATAAAGACTGTAAATATTAATAAAAAATTCCACCAGTGTCAAATGAAAAGAAAACAAACAATAGTGCGTGATGTTAACCAACAACCTACCATTATATACCAGTATTAACCTAAGTTAGAAAACTACATCTACACACTTAAAATATAATAAAATTTGTATTATGGACAGAAGATCCATGGTGTTATTTAATTGATGTAAATAATTCTTTTGATTTCACTTTTGATTGTCAGTCCTGATTCAAAACAAACTAGAACCAGGACAATAAATTGTAAAAATTTAACTTTTACCCAAAATTCAACCACTGACTTACTAAAGATAGTCTTTTAAAGTGTAGTTTGTATGTGATTGTCGTAGTACTGTTGTGTTGTGTTGGATAATAAAATAATTGTTTATATGTTTAGTTGGTTAATGCAACATTACACTACATATTCATAACCCTAGACACCAAACGTAGTCATCATACATTCTAGTCAAAGAATAAGTCTGAATGAGATCATAGAGGTGGTAGCAGAAAGGTACCCTGTAAACTTACCATCATATTTGTTATATTCAGGGACCTTCACAGCTGACCTCATTCAGTAAACTAAGAGTACATAACAACATTTCTTAACATCAAATCCACCACAGGTAGACCAATCAAAGGTCCATTGGACGCCTTATTGAGGACGTAGACTGATGAGAAGACAGAAGAGACTGTTACCTCATCATATCTATATGTGAACGAGCTGACCACTCGTCTTAAAACTGGCTGGAAACTTGCTAATGATAATTTGAGACAAGCCAGGAAAAATCATGCTGCATATTATAATAAGAAAGCGAAGGATAGGGAACTGGCTATGGGAGAGAAGGTGCTTCTTCTACTACCCGGCAGCAGTAACAAGTTGCAAATTGGATGGCAAGGTCCATATACAGTTCTAGAGAAGGTGTCTAGAACTAACTATAAGATAGATAAGAAGGGGAAAGAGAAGATCTATCATGTGAACCTTCTAAAGAAATATCTGGACAGACAAATCAAGGAAGGAACACACTTAATGACCTTGTCTATCGCAACGGAGATGAAAAATGAACCACTCGCCTCTCACGAATACCCCCTAACCCCTGTGAGACAGCTGCACAGGTAAAAGTCAGTAAACACTCGACGCAAAATATAGGGAGCGGGTTCAAAAGGTTCTGGATGAACATACATACGTGTTAACGGACAAACCGGGGCACACCAATTTGTTGAATATGATATGAAGTTAATACACCCAACACCCATCTGTCTGAGAGCCTATCCTATTCCGTTCGCTAAGGAAAAAGCTTTGAAAGAGGAGATAGATTATTTGTTGAAAGAAGGGATTATTTCTCACAGTGAATCTCCTTATAGCTCTAGTGTGGTTTTGTTGAGGAAACCATCTGAGGAACATAGACTGTGCATAGATTACAGGAAACTGAATGCTGTCACAGAAGGTCAGGTGGATCCATTACCTGATACAAGGCAAAATATTTTTCTAAGGTGGATCTTAGCAAAGGCTTTTATCAAATTCCAGTAAAGCCTGAGGTTCGATCTTATTTAGCATTTAGCACATCGGAAGGACATTATGAGTTCAACATGTTGCCGTTTGGGTTGAAAAATGCTCCGAATGTGTTTTCTAGGATGATGCGAAAATTGTTGGATCCCCTGAATAATCCATGTATTACGAATTTCATGGATGATACCCTCATCGCTACTGAAACATTTGAGGAACACGTTAACTCTTTGAATATGTTATTTGAGAGATTCAGAGAGGCAAACTTGACTGCTAGACCAATGTCGCAGATATATTTGATGGTGCACTCCAAGTGACGTTGAATGAGAATCCAATTGTCGCATAAAGAGTTTTGTTTAGTAAGGAAGATGTGTATAAAGCACATAGACCTTTAGACACTAGTTTTCACAGATGTGAGCTAGTGTTGAGGGAAAGAGTTAACAGAAGGGCACAGGTTGGTGTCAGTGATTCTTTCACCTTTTAGACTACCAACTCTTGTATTTTTCTGGCGACGACTAACTCTGTCTTACTCAAATCTTTTTGAAGATGAACTAGTAGTAACAAGTAATAAAAAGAGGGTTGAGAATGTTTTCCTGAACAGAACATACAATCTACTAAGTCAAACTCAGAATGATGGTGAGTTACAGAATGTACATAATTACTTTAATTACAGTAGAAATATAAAATCAATGTTGATATGTACTTTGAAAAAAAGAAATACTAAGAAATTTAGAACTGTCAGTGTCTTTGGTTCAGATAAGAATAAGAGGCTATTTTCCTCACTGACGAAAGTTTATTCCTATGGCTATTTCGTGGAAAAAGTGAATTCTGATTTTGGCCTGGGTTTTAAGTAGACTTATCTGCTTGGACTTCTCCTGGGCGTCTCAGTAGGTAGGGATTACCAACTGGAGAATTTGATTCAGTGGGGCTACAGTCCAAGAGATGACTAGGCTGTTCGTTCACCTGGTTGTGAAGTTGTGTTATGCTGTTCATGTGCTGACGAGGTATTGACTGCTTAAATCTGTAGACTGCTCATATGCTGTAGAATGCTCAGGGTTGCTGACTTGTGAACACCACTAGATGGTTTGAGACGTAAGCACTAGTTCTCTCTGTAGCATAGAGCAACTAGGCGGTTTACTCGCAACAATTTACAGCAATCAAAATCCAGAAACTGGCTAGGATTCTGCAACTGGGCTGTGGAAGACAGTACAGGCAATCACAATCTTCTGTTTTATACAGATATATTACCTACAGCCACTCTGGACATTTCGTCTCAGAATGGTGCCTAATAATATATTTACCTGAAACCGTAACGTCAGTCTTTTCCTTAAAGGCGACTGTCCATTTGTTTACAAATTCCTGTCTAGCGGTAGTCTCACACTGGTCAGGTCAGTCAGGTCAGCCTTTGTTATAAGCAGACGCCTTGCCGTGTGCGTCCATGCGTGACTGCATTGGAGGAATGCTATTTCATTCACTCGTTCCTTGAACAACATGGTTCTTCTCTCGTTCACAACAGCTTTCTCAAAATCATTAGAATGTAGTACTTTCAGATATCAGCCAGTACTTACATCATTATAATGCATCAATAACATTCAAAATACATAAATGCAAAATAGCTATTATTCTAATGTAAAGAAATAAAACCACAATATTAAGTATTTCACACTTTACATCCATTAACTAATCCCTTGATATTAGAGCGAATACTGAGAGTTTGCTTACCACTCAGGACTTATCCACTGCTTAAGAAATAGAACTTAAGTAGCGTTTACTCTCAATCACATATACTTGTAGATATGAGGTAAGTTGATGCTTCTCTTCTATAAGCGTGCGTTGTCTTCCAACGGTTAAATCAGCAAGTGATCTTAAAACTCAGCGTTCGTTTGCATGAAGTTAAAACATTTCTGTTCCCACGCCAAGAGTTAATTATTTCCCGTCTCTCGTTCAGGCACGTACCAAGATTTATCGTGGCGGTTTCCATTTGACCACTGAACACGGAAATATGATACTCTGAGAATCACTGTCGTTTCGACTAAGCGAATAAATCGTATAGACGTCCCTAAAGAAATCTCTTTAAGTGCCTTTGTAGAAGAAGATAGAATTTGGAATCATATGACAGGACTATTAGTGAAGACTTGAAAAACAGCTAAAGAAACGATCGCAGGTGCAAATATTTCCGTAGAGAAAACAGACAAAATGTGAAGAAATAGAAAAGTAAGGAATTTTAAAATAATCTAGACGAAATCTTCGAGCACTCTGTGACAGATACTCCCCAATTTAAAATAGTTGGAAACTATTAAACGAGAGAAGGTCTTTGTCTAAATTATAAATTCCTTCTGTCACCCAACTTTTCAATTCTCTTGACCTTTGTCCGCTTGCTAACGCTCCACTTGGCCATGGCTCTACATTTTGAGAATCCCTGTTCTGAGTTCTCAATGAGCTAACTTTCGTAATTCGTTCTGGGCCCGTTCGTCCGGCCAAAATGCTGTACTGATTCACCTCTTCATACAAAAGACGTTTAGTATGAACTAATTCAGCCCGTCCACTATCTGGTGTCCGTTCGCTGCGCTTAGTCTGCCATTGTTCCGTGGCCCGCTTGAATGGGCGTGCAAAACATCCTTTGTCACGGTAACATTGAAATCCGCGCTTGTGTCTCTTTAATGAGACATAGGGCCTCATGTATCTCCTTAACTTTGCTCCTTCGTTTGACCTGCTCAGACGGTTAATGTTCCCTGTCTTTCTTTCTGGATTGAAAGATGTCCATGCCCTACGTGGGTTAAATCTCACGTTTCCTAAACATCTCAAGTTTGCAGACAACTTGTTCATTGATAAATCACACCAAGATTGAGGGTAACTGGCGTTCAGGTATGAACGAGGCAGTTTTTCGTGGGTGAAAATCAACTTTATAGCTGTGAGCACAGGTGGTTTAATGCGGGTATCATTCCCTCCATTCAACTTTCTGTCTATTCGCTGGTTATTCCCATTATCCATACTCTTCTCAACCACAGGCGTATCTTGTATTTCAGTCTCGGCTGAATGATTCTCAGCCTGGGTTTTTCCAACCACTGTTGTGATTTTCTCAAGCAAAATTTTGTTTGGATCTTTCAATGACCCTGGCGTATCTCCTCTAATTTGAAAATATGCATCTCCTTCTGTAAAACTAATCGTCTCCTTGAGATTAGGGAAGCTGTTATAGAATGGCTTCTCAGCAGAAGTATGAACTCTCTCATTTTCATCCGTGTTTTTATGTTCCCGTGGTCCATTGTTTGGTAGGGGTGCTAAAATTTCCGTTTGCTTGATGTTTTCACCTCCACCTGGCGCCTGTGAACTACGTTCGCTGGGTGTCATATTCGCTTCTCTCTCACAGAGAAGGGGTGGGGTTTTTGGTGCTGGGTTAAACCCAGTGATATGGCAAGTTTTTGCCGGTTTACACTTTTCCAACATTCCAGTGGATAAAGTGACAGGTAAAGAAGTTTCCTCTTGAACCTGTTTTACGACTCTAATTAAAGAGCCCATTGTGTCTCTATGAGTCACATGTTTTATCAGACCTTTGGGTGGTTCCGCGTGTACCATCAAAGGCTGTTTCAGTTCTCCTAGAACTATGTAACTTCCCTTGTCGTTCACTCCGTAAGTGTCAACAATGAGAGGTTCCTCTGGGCTACTATTAAGCTCTCTGTCCTTTTGTTGCCCAGGTGACATTAATCGCGGGATGGGGCCGTTACTGAAGTTATCTGTCTTCTTAGACGTTTCTGTACAGTCCTCATTCATCCAGTTTTTCCTTTCTTGGAGGTTTACCATGTTTCTATTGTTTTTGTAGTCCTGAGCGCTTTTGTTGTGGTTATGAAATCGGTCTTTGTGTGCTTTCTGAGATTTTGCAAAGGCATGTTGTTGTTCATTAGAGATGTTTGGGCTGTCTGGGAAATTCCTTTTCTGACGTGTTCCTGACGAGAGTGTACTTTTCCTCATACTACCAGCATTTATGTGCTTAGGTACCTTCACAAAGGGGTCATGACTTATCGAGTTCGATGTCCGCCTCTCTGCTTTGCCTAACCATGGGCTCTGAGTACTAAGTTGCGCTTCCTGTGGAGCAGAGGGTGCTTCCTCTTGAAATAATGGTTCATCTGACCTCGGAGTGGGGCTCTGGGATTCCGTGGCCTCATGACTAGTCATGGGTTTCAAATCTCCTGGCGAGTTTTGAGTTTCCAGTGGCGGCGTCTTCAACTTAAGGTAGGGTTGAGCTTCCAGCTGTTCCCTCTCATAAGCTGCTTCACTGCTTATGGCCTCTTCTTTCCACTTGGCTTCCTTCTCGTTCCAGTCGAAAGTCCATTTTTCATCACTCTCTATCATTTCCATCTCTGTTCTCGTGAAAAGTTCTGCCTGTTCTAAGACATGTTTCGCAATTAACTTTCTCGAGTAACCTCTTTCCTCGCCTTCCAAATAAGAGTCACTTATCCATGTATCTAGACATCTTATAATTTTTATGGAATCGTTCACTTTGTGATCTATCAGATATTGGAAAAATTGAGCTCTAAGTTCAGCTACTGCGTTCATTTTAGGTCGCTGGGTAGGTAGTTCAATCTCTCAGTATACGCTGCACTAGTGTCCAGTTATTACTAATAATTCTATGAAGTATTGTAATAATAACCACTAATCAATTTACTGAGGCTCGAGGTAATACTATTAAGTCTACTGACGTAATGTATCCCTTTTCAGGAGACTAGTATAATTGATATTTTAATAATATACTTATTTCTACTGAATTAAGATATTATTAACTTGAGCCAGACTCAAGTATAATTTATTTATTTTTAACCCTGTGTATACTCTTATTTCTTCTGAAGTAAGGTATTACAATTGCAGCCAGTCTTTCACACCCAATCATCAACTTGTACACTTAGTTATCTTAAGCCACTAATTAACTTAATGAGCTTAATTAATCTAAGTAACTTAATTAATTAATTAATTAATTCCAGGACCATTCAGATTTCACTTTCCTTATTCTTCTGTGTAACTCCACAATTCTGTTCAGAAAATATAAGAAGTTTCGTTGTCTAGGGATATACAATAGATTCTACTCCAAGGTATTGATAGACTACTAGTTACAGATTCAACAATTCTTCTGCAGATAGGTCACCAAAGGTAAGATTCCGGACTGAGCCTCCAGTTTGTCGCAGATATATTTGATGGTGCACTCCAATTGACGTTGAATGAGAATCCAATTGTCGCATAAAGAGTTTTGTATAGTAAGGAAGATGTGTAGAAAGCACATAGACCTTTAGACACTAGTTTTCACAGATGTGAGCTAGTGTTGAGGGAAAGAGTTAACAGAAGGGCACAGGTTGGTGTCAGTGATTCTCTCACCTTTTAGACTACCAACTCTTGTATTTTTCTGGCGACGACTAACTCTTTCTTACTCAAATCTTTTTGAAGATGAACTAGTAGTAACAAGTAATACAAAGAGGGTTGAGAATGTTTTTCTGAACAGAACATACAATCTACTAAGTCAAACTCAGAATGATGGTGAGTTACAGAATGTACATAATTACTTTAATTACAGTAGAAATATAAAATCAATGTTGACATGTACTTTTGAAAAAAAGAAATACTAAGAAATTTAGAACTGTCAGTGTCTTTGGTTCAGATAAGAATAAGAGGCTATTTTCCTCACTGACGAAAGTTTATTCCTATGGCTATTTCGTGGAAAAAGTGAATTCTGATTTTGGCCTGGGTTTTAAGTAGACTTATCTGCTTGGACTTCTCCTGGGCGTCTCAGTAGGTAGGGATTACCAACTGGAGAATTTGATTCAGTGGGGCTACAGTCCAAGAGATGACTAGGCTGTTCGTTCACCTGGTTGTGAAGTTGTGTTATGCTGTTCATGTGCTGACGAGGTATTGACTGCTTAAATCTGTAGACTGCTCATATGCTGTAGAATGCTCAGGGTTGCTGACTTGTGAACACCGCTAGATGGTTTGAGACGTAAGCACTAGTTCTCTCTGTAGCATAGAGCAACTAGGCGGTTTACTCGCAACAATTTACAGCAATCAAAATCCAGAAACTGGCTAGGATTCTGCAACTGGGCTGTGGAAGACAGTACAGGCAATCACAATCTTCTGTTTTATACAGATATATTACCTACAGCCACTCTGGACATTTCGTCTCAGAATGGTGCCTAATAATATATTTACCTGAAACCGTAACGTCAGTCTTTTCCTTAAAGGCGACTGTCCATTTGTTTACAAATTCCTGTCTAGCGGTAGTCTCACACTGGTCAGGTCAGTCAGGTCAGCCTTTGTTATAAGCAGACGCCTTGCCGTGTGCGTCCATGCGTGACTGCATTGGAGGAATGCTATTTCATTCACTCGTTCCTTGAACAACATGGTTCTTCTCTCGTTCACAACAGCTTTCTCAAAATCATTAGAATGTAGTACTTTCAGATATCAGCCAGTACTTACATCATTATAATGCATCAATAACATTCAAAATACATAAATGCAAAATAGCTATCATTCTAATGTAAAGAAATAAAACAATATTAAGTATTTCACACTTTACATCCATTAACTAATCCCTTGATATAGAGTTAGAGCGAATACTGAGAGTTTGCTTACCGCTCAGGACTTATCCACTGCTTAAGAAATAGAACTTTAGTAGCGTTTACTCTCAATCACATATACTTGTAGATATGAGGTAAGTTGATGCTTTCTCTTCTATAAGCGTGCGTTGTCTTCCAACGGTTAAATCAGCAAGTGATCTTAAAACTCAGCGTTCGTTTGCATGAAGTTAAAACATTTCTGTTCCCACGCCAAGAGTTAATTATTTCCCGTCTCTCGTTCAGGCACGTACCAAGATTTATCGTGGCGGTTTCCATTTGACCACTGAACACGGAAATATGATACTCTGAGAACCACTGTCGTTTCGACTAAGCGAATAAATCGTATAGACGTCCCTAAAGAAATCTCTTTAAGTGCCTTTGTAGAAGAAGATAGAATTTGGAATCATATGACAGGACTATTAGTGAAGACTTGAAAAACAGCTAAAGAAACGATCGCAGGTGCAAATATTTCCGTAGAGAAAACAGACAAAATGTGAAGAAATAGAAAAGTAAGGAATTTAGAAATAATCTAGACGAAATCTTCGAGCACTCTGTGACAACCAACCAAATGTTGTATTGGATGTAAAGAGTTGGAGTTATTGGGACATACGGTATATCAGGGTAGCATGACCCCTGACCCCAAGAACCTAGAGAAATTACAAAGTGCACCGAGGCCACAAACAAAGAAAGATGTGCGATCTATTGTGTCGTTGTGTGGTTTTTACCAGAAGTACATTAAAAATGTTAACTCTTTATGTGCTCCTCTGACGGATTTAACTCGTAAGGGAAATCCTGATAAAATTACCTGGTCAGCGCAGTGTGAATTGGCATACCAAGAGTTAAAAGAAAAACTCACAAGCAAGCCTATATTGAAATTGCCTGACTTGAGTCAAGAATTTGTTGTGAGAACGGACGCAAGTAACGTGGGATTAGGGGCCACATTGTTACAGAGGTCCACCTCACAAGATGGGGAACTGAACACAGTCGCTTATGCCAGCCGCAAGTTGAACAAGGCGGAACAAAACTATTCAACAAGTGAGAAAGAGTGTTTAGCTTTAATCTGGGCTATAAAAAAGTTCCAGATCTATCTCTGTGGTAGAACATTCGTGGTCCAAACGGATCATCAGCCGCTCGTATTTCTGTCACAGGCAAAGCATGAAAATGCTCGGTTATTACGATGGTCGTTGCTCATACAGCCTTATTCATTCACTATCGAATACATTCCTGGTTCGCAAAACGTTGGTGCCGATTTTTTGAGTAGACACCCTTTTGACGAAAATCAGAGTATTCAAAAGGCCTAAGGAGCAAAATTTGATCTATGTGTATTTCGGATTATGAACTTGCATCAGAAAGCATGCTCTTAAGTGGGGAGATGTGTAGTGATATACTCAATACAATCGATAAATTAGATAAAACATTATAGAGTATCTAGGCAAAATAAGGTAGAAATAAAATATTAGGTTGCGATCAGCTTCTTCACCCGCGCCCGCAATCGTGTCGGTTTTGATAAGCCTTAGCGTAGAATGAATGGTACTAGCTTGTGTAAGTCGTCCTTGAGAATTAAATATAACATTTTTACAAGGTCAACGCGTATCTGTTCCAAGACCGAGTGAGAGAAGAAGGAGGGGAAAGGAGAGACAGAAGAATGCTACCATCAGCACGCGTTGTTTGGAATCAAAAATTGTAACGAACGCGCGAGATGGCTTTTGGCAGATTTGAAAATACGACACAAGGCCAATACTTGCATCGCCTTATATTCACGCAGTGGAAATGTATTAACACACACACCGCTCTCATTTCCTGTATTGTAGCGTAAATTCTGACGAAACTCAGACATTGTCGTTTTAGTTTGAAAAAAAAAGCGTTGAAGAGAGGGGGAAAAGATGGTGGTTTTCTAGATTCAAATAATATTGACGACTAACATGGAAAAAATATGGAAATACGAATTATAATACTTAGTGCCTGTCGTAAAATTAACAGTGATACAACGTTAAAATACCTCCAAAGATAACATGTAAGGATAAAAACATAATGCGTAAGCTGCTGATAGTACATGATCGCCCTGACCGCGGGTCACTACCCTCCATAAAAATTGACTTGCTAGACGGGAAGTCAAAACGGTTACCATTTGAACGGGATGAGAACGGCGGATCAAAACGGAAAAAATATGACTGAAAAATTGCGTGAAACTAGCAAGGCTAAAAAGATGCAATTGGGAGGGGAACGGGGGAAAAGTCACGTCCCCAAGTTGACACAAGGTAACGAAATCGACAAAAGGGACCATAGTTATTATACGCAACAGTCATTTTTTGGACGCTTTTGTGATATTTTGTCCTTTATTTGAATGCAGCGGCAAACGTTTCACAGAATATTCTAGAAAATATTTCGAAAAAGACAACTAACCTTGAAAAGTAACTTTTTCTTAATAATGATGTTAGGAATATAAAACCTAGCTGGCCGGATGGCCCATTTTGAGCAGTGAAATAATATGCTTTTATTTATACAGACGGATAGATAATAATGAAGACATTGACAAAAGACTGTGTTGTTCACATCAGCGAAAGACTGCATTGAATCAAACATGTTACTAATTTGCACAAAAACCGCGACCTTGAGACTCAAGTGTCCAAATCTAGTTAGAATGAAAGAGAGGGACATTGGTGGGAGCTGTGGCTAAAAATAACTTTAAAGACAAAATCTGTAGAGGGGACGGATAGGTTGGTTCAAAAACCAAGTACGTTTTTTTTGTGAAAACGCAAGTAGAGACGGACGGACTAACAGATAAAAATCCATACTTGACTGAAGCATGACTGAAATGACTTTAGTGTAGGAAATTTGAATTTGAAAAAACACAAGGCATTGATTGGCCACAGACAATCATATTATCAGCGCTCAGACGCGCTTTTTTTGCCATTCCTCAATAGTTGTCCAGTGATAGACACAGTAAATTTTAAGTGTGGTGATTTCCAATGAAGTAAATTGAAATAAGTTCAGGGACGCCATACTATAGCCAGCAGCTCAGCTGAGTTTTGCTAGCATTTCTGTGTTCTTTATTCATAATCTGGTAAGATTGAAATTATTTCTTTGTATATTTTAAATATTGTTTAATGTCTCGAGTGATTTGATACTGCCATATCGAAATCTAGCCTTACAACAAGTAAGGATTTGCTCTAGACCCCCCGCCCTAGTTCAGGGTCTAGGGACAAACAATATATATAAACTCCAGCAAGGATTAGGAAGGACAGATCAAGTGTTGAGATCAGTGGAACATATCACCTATCCTATCCTATGGCAGGAAGCTAATAAACATATTTCGGAATATGTAGTCTGGGAGAACTTATCCTATGTGAAACCAACTTGGTAAGATGTGTTGTATGGTCAGAGAGATCTGACCCTGTCTAAGTGGTGTTATTGTAAATTGTTACGTGTAGAAGTGGCTCCTTAGGTAAGGTTCTGAACCTAAACCAATACTTTATTTCAGAGCTGTGAGTTTTTTATGTTGACACCAAAAGGTGGTGTCAAATGCTGGGTAAATAATTGACAGTGAGGACCCGTGCAGTGTCGCATCTCGGCAGAACAGCCTTGTATTGCCCCCAAGCACGGAGAGGTGGGGCCACCCGATATATTGCCCCCAAGCACGGAGAGGTGGGGCCACCAGATTCCAGCACCAGAACTACTCTTTCAAAGTTACGTAAGCAGGCTGGTCTGCTGGATTTACACCAACTTCATAGACATAGCACCCAAAGTGAATTACTACTAAAACATCCCATTTCCTTCCATCATTAATGGACAATGTTTGGTAGGCATAGACAGGGAGGGATGAAGCCACCCCAACAGCACATCTATTCATCGTTCTCCCAGGGAAAATAAAATTATGAACTGTAGAAATATTAACTAATCGTGAAAATTGTATACGTACACACCTTTTTATTTATCATGCCATTTATTCATGCCATTCACTCATAAATTTCAAAATCTTTCATATGTTCTGGCCAAAATAAAACCTTGGTTCAGAACAAATAAATTTAAAAAAGATTTACTTTCTAAAATTTCACCAGCTGAATTTAGTTCATTGTGTTCTAAATTTTATTGATAATATTATATTATTTAATATCTGTGTGTGTGTGTTTGTATATGTCAATACAACACATTACATTCAGTACCCTAGATTTTAACGTAGCCACATTCATTAGAAAAAAAGATAGGTGTGAGGTCGTAGTGGTAGCAAGAAAGGCCTTCTGAAAATACACAGCTACATTTTATCTCAGGAGCCTTCACAGCTGACCTCATACATCACACTTAGTAATATCACCATCATACAATACCATCAAAATCCACTACATATATTGGGGTCTTGTCCAGGGATAATTAGCATAAACAGTAATATAAGGATCTCCTGGTGGGAGAAATAAAATTAGGGGAACAAAATTGTAAAATTCCCTTAAAATTAAAAGTGTCCCTTTAAATTAATAGGGCAATTAGAAGTTGGTGAATCTTCACAGCCAGTAATAATTAATTAGTTAACTGGTTAATTATAATTAGTTAGACTATAGTAATTAGAAGTACTTTAGTGGTTAGAGATTTATCTTGTACATTACTAAATTGTCTAAAAAGTATGGCGGAGCTGGCAAAATTTAGATCAGCTGCTGTGCTGACGGCAAAGGAGATGGGAATGGATGGTCAGATTTTAATTCAATACGTAACGGCTGAATGTGATAAATATATTGAAGGGAAGATAGAAAGGTAGCTGAAGAGAAAAAAGAGGCTGAGAGAAAATTACAAAGGAGGCTGAAGAGAAGAGTTACAAATTGATTAAGAGGCTGCAGATTGCTGAGAAAGAGGCAGAAGACAAACGACAGCAAAGGGAGGCAGAAGATAAAAAGGCCGAAAGGGAGGCAGAAGATAAAAAGGCCGAAAGGGAGGCAGAAGATAGAAGGTTGCAAAGGGAGCACGAATTACGACTAAGGGAGCTGGAATTACAAGGCCAGGCTCCTGAAAATGGTGCCAGCCCTTTTGCCTCAGATGCTACGCCCAGTCTGGGAGCCTCAAACTCAGCTATGGGGTTTCATTTAGACCATTTTGTTGAAAAAGACGATGACATAGAGGGGTACCTAGGACGTTTTGAGTTATTAGCTACTACATATGGGTTAGAGAGAGAGAGGTGGAGTTTAAAGCTATCACAGGGACTGAGAGGTACTTCTTATGAAGTCTTCGCAAAAATGAACAGAGAAGACCAAGACAATTATGACATGTTAAAGCAGGCTTTGTTATTGAGGTACGAAAAAAATGGGGAATTTTATCGTAAGAAATTTAGAAATGCCAAACTGTTGTCTGGGGAGACATACCACCAATTCTCTGCCAGACTGGAAACCTATTTGGAGAAATGGACTGCTCTGGGGAAGACCCAAGATCTTAAAGAAATGATCATGATTGAGCAATTGAGAGAGTCCATGGCTCCAGACATGAGAAAATTTCTCATGGAACAAGGTGCAGAGAAATTGGGAGAGGTTTTAAATGTCGCTGAGAGGTATCAGGCAGCCCAGGCAGAGGTAAGTGGTGCTAAAAAGAAGCACATAGATAATTTTAAAGCTCCACAGCCATTTAATAAATTTGACAATAGAGAACAGGGTAATAGAGGTAGGACAAACTTTGAGCGGCCAAGAAATGACTATCGCGACAGAAACTCACAGTTCAATGACCAAAAAAATAATGAAAGGAAACCGTTTAACCAAGGAAAAAGATGGTGTAAATGGTGCAAGAGAGATAACCATAACACCGAATTTTGTAGAAGGAAACCTTCAAACATTGCTGCAATGAAGTCGGGGACGCAAAGATTAAAGGTTAATCCTAATGGACAACAGGAACCTTATCACCCCCCAGTTTGTGAGGATGTTATTTGTAATGGGGTCACCATAAGGTGCCTTTATGATACAGGTTTGGATTATGATTCAGTTGTGAAGTCTAGCCTAGTGGACCCAAGTCAGTATACCACAGAAACAGTGGAAATACAAGGGGCGACTAAGGACATACCACTCATGACACTTCCCATCGCAAGGATAACGGTGAAAACTCGCTATGTGGAAGGAGAAATCAGAGCAGCAGTGATAGATGAACCAATCTACCCTCTGATATTGGGGTGTAGATACGTCTTCTTGGGGAATCCCGAGAGGCCTGTGATCATGGCGACAGTGCAGACCAGGTCACAGAAGAAGGAGGAAGAAGGTGAACCTATAAATGCTCATCCAGAGGAGATGAGAAAGGCGCAGGCTGAGGATAGGACACTCAAGCCATGTTTTAAAAAATTGCCCAAATGCCACACACCTCCGAGCAAGGGAGAATATTTCATGAAGAACAAACTATTATACAGGAAGACAGGAACTAGATCCACTGGTCACGGACAGTTAGTTCTTCCCAAGATATATAGGGCAAACTTAATAAGGAGCTTACATGTTGGAAAAGATGGTGACCATGAGAAAGTCGGTACCATCTGCCAAAAGATTGCTCGAAAATACTATTGGCCCGACGTAAATGTCGATGTTGAAAACTTTGTAGAAGCATGTGGCGTATTTCATGAGGGAACACCCACAAAGGGAAAATATGTGCAGGACCTAGAAACGCCACGGGGCAACTTTAGGCCTGAAAGGAAAACTAATTATACTCGGGTAGACAAAGTGGAATGGGAGCCCCCTTTTCACACCCAGTCTTCACTTGAATGGATTAACATGGCCACTATGCGACGAGTACAAAGAGTAAATTTTACCCAGGATAAGATGACAATCCCTCGGTCAGTTTATATAAACTGGAAGAACAGAAAAGAGAGCGAAGATCTCTCATAAGCAATCTCAAGTGGGGAGACAAACCCCAGAATCCTGGAGAAAGCTGGCACACAAAATTGGTAGTGGTCGATTTGTGAGTGATGATTCTAGGAAGAAAAGTCCTCATTATAAAGCTTCTAATGGACGGGACCCGATGGGTTCCATGAAAAATAAGTATGATAAATTAAAGATCCAGATGTAACTTTATTAAGGACCTGGACGGATGAGAAGGCGGAAGAACCTGTTACCTCATCTTATCAATACGTGAACGAACTGACCACTCGTCTGAAAGCTGGATGGAAACTGGCAAATGATAATTTGAAACAAGCCAGGAAGAAACATGCAGCATATTTTAATAGGAAGGCAAAGGACCGAGAACTAGCTGTGGGAGAGAAGGTGCTTCTTCTACTACCCGGTAGCCAGAATAAATTACAAATTGGTTGGCAAGGTCCATATACGGTTCTAGAGAAGGTGTCTAGAACAAACTATAAAATTGACAAAAAGGGGAAGGAGAAAGTTTATCATGTAAACTTATTAAAGAAGTATCTGGACAGACCACTCCAGGAAAGCACCCCCCCCCCTTATTGACCTTGGCTATTGCAACTCAAATGCAAAAGGAACCACTCACCTCACATGAATACCCATTACATCCTTGTGAAACAGCAGCACAGGTAAAAGTCAGTAAGCACCTGACTAAAAACCAGAGGGAGAGAGTTCAACAGGTTCTGGAGGAACATACAGATGTATTAACAGATAAACCAGGCCATACAAATTTGCTACAGTATGACATGAAACTGGTAGACTCAAACCCAATCTGTATGAGAGCCTATTCTATTCCGTTCGCGAAGGAGAAGGCATTGAAGGAAGAAATAGATTATTTATTGAAGGAGGGGATCATTTCACACAGTGAATCACCCTTTAGTTCCAGTGTCGTCTTGTTGAGAAAACCGTCTGGGGAACACCGACTGTGCATAGATTATAGGAAACTGAATGCTGTCACAGAAGGACAAGTGGATCCATTACCAGACACAAAACAGTTATTTGCCAGATTAAACAAGGCAAAATACTTTTCAAAGGTGGATCTTAGTAAAGGCTATTACCAGATTCCAGTGAAGCCTGAAGTGAGACCTTATTTGGCTTTTAGCACTTCGGATGGACATTATGAATTCAACATGCTACCATTCGGACTGAAAAATGCTCCGAGTGTATTTTCAAGGATGATGCGCAAATTGTTGGATCCCCTGAATAACCCATGTATCACGAATTTCATGGATGATATTCTCGTCGCCACAGAGACATTTGAAAAACACATTGAAGCTCTAAAAATGTTGTTTAATAGGCTTCGGGAGGCGAACTTAACTGCTAGGCCAACAAAATGTTGTATTGGATGCAAAGAGTTGGAATTCTTGGGACACACTGTATATCAGGGTAACATGACCCCTGACCCCAAGAACTTGGAAAAACTGCAGAGAGCACCTAGACCACAAACAAAAAAGGACGTGCGATCATTCGTGTCGTTATGCGGATTTTATCAAAAATATATCAAAGATTTTAACTCTATTTGTGCTCCTCTGACTGATCTGACTCGCAAGGGACTTCCAGATAAAATTATTTGGACTGCACAATGTGAACTAGCGTTCCAAGACTTAAAGGAAAAACTCACTAGCAAGCCTATTCTCAAACTGCCTGATTTGACACAGGACTTTGTCTTAAGAACCGATGCAAGTAATGTAGGACTCGGAGGGGCTTTGTTGCAAAGATCATCTTCACCTGATGGGGAACTGAAACCAGTCGCTTATGCAAGCCGCAAATTGAATAAGGCGGAACAAGGATACTCCACAAGCGAAAAAGAATGTTTAGCGTTAATCTGGGCAATAAAGAAGTTTCAAATCTATCTGTATGGTAGGACTTTTGTGGTCGAGACGGATCATCAGCCTCTCGTATTCTTATCTCAGGCTAAGCATGAAAACGCGAGATTGCTGAGGTGGTCTTTATTGCTTCAACCTTATCAGTTTAGTATCCAATATATCCCAGGCAAATTGAATGTTGGTGCAGATTTCCTCAGTCGGCACCCCTGTGATCAAAATTAGAGTAGTGGCAGACGTGAGGAGTAATTTTACCTATGTGTATCACTGGTTTTGGAACTTGCCGTAGGCATGTTTTCAAGTGGGGAGATGTGTCGTAAAATTAACAGTGATACAACGTTAAAATACCTCCAAAGATAACATGTAAGGATAAAAACATAATGCGTAAGCTGCTGATAGTACATGATCGCCCTGACCGCGGGTCACTACCCTCCATAAAAATTGACTTGCTAGACGGGAAGTCAAAACGGTTACCATTTGAACGGGATGAGAACGGCGGATCAAAAAGGAAAAAAAAAAAATATGACTGAAAAATTGCGTGAAACTAGCAAGGCTAAAAAGATGCAATTGGGGGGGGGGGGGGGGAAAAGTCACGTCCCCAAGTTGACACAAGGTAACGAAATCGACAAAAGGGACCATAGTTATTATACGCAACAGTCTTTTTTTTGGACTCTTTTTTTTGTGATATTTTGTCCTTTATTTGAATGCAGCGGCAAACGTTTCACAGAATATTCTAGAAAATATTTCGAAAAAGACAACTAACCTTGAAAAGTAACTTTTTCTTAATAATGATGTTAGGAATATAAAACCTAGCTGGCCGGATGGCCCATTTTGAGCAGTGAAATAATATGCTTTTATTTATACAGACGGATAGATAATAATGAAGACATTGACAAAAGACTGTGTTGTTCACATCAGCGAAAGACTGCATTGAATCAAACATGTTACTAATTTGCACAAAAACCGCGACCTTGAGACTCAAGTGTCCAAATCTAGTTAGAATGAAAGAGAGGGACATTGGTGGGAGCTGTGGCTAAAAATAACTTTAAAGACAAAATTTGTAGAGGGGACGGATAGGTTGGTTCAAAAACCAAGTACGTTTTTTGTGAAAACGCAAGTAGAGACGGACGGACTAACAGATAAAAATCCATACTTGACTGAAGCATGACTGAAATGACTTTAGTGTAGGAAATTTGAATTTGAAAAAACACAAGGCATTGATTGGCCACAGACAATCATATTATCAGCGCTCAGACGCGCTTTTTGCCATTCCTCAATAGTTGTCCAGTGATAGACACAGTAAATTTTAAGTGTGGTGATTTCCAATGAAGTAAATTCAAATAAGTTCAGGGACGCCATACTATAGCCAGCAGCTCAGCTGAGTTTTGCTAGCATTTCTGTGTTCTTTATTCATAATCTGGTAAGATTGAAATTATTTCTTTGTATATTTTAAATATTGTTTAATGTCTCGAGTGATTTGATACTGCCATATCGAAATCTAGCCTTACAACAAGTAAGGATTTGCTCTAGACCCCCCGCCCTAGTTCAGGGTCTAGGGACAAACAATATATATAAACTCCAGCAAGGATTAGGAAGGACAGATCAAGTGTTGAGATCAGTGGAACATATCACCTATCCTATCCTATGGCAAGAAGCTAATAAACATATTTCGGAATATGTAGTCTGGGAGAACTTATCCTATGTGAAACCAACTTGGTAAGATGTGTTGTATGGTCAGAGAGATCTGACCCTGTCTAAGTGGTGTTATTGTAAATTGTTACGTGTAGAAGTGGCTCCTTAGGTAAGGTTCTGAACCTAAACCAATACTTTATTTCAGAGCTGTGAGTTTTTTATGTTGACACCAAAAGGTGGTGTCAAATGCTGGGTAAATAATTGACAGTGAGGACCCGTGCAGTGTCGCATCTCGGCAGAACAGCCTTGTATTGCCCCCAAGCACGGAGAGGTGGGGCCACCCGATATATTGCCCCCAAGCACGGAGAGGTGGGGCCACCAGATTCCAGCACCAGAACTACTCTTTCAAAGTTACGTAAGCAGGCTGGTCTGCTGGATTTACACCAACTTCATAGACATAGCACCCAAAGTGAATTACTACTAAAACATCCCATTTCCTTCCATCATTAATGGACAATGTTTGGTAGGCATAGACAGGGAGGGATGAAGCCACCCCAACAGCACATCTATTCATCGTTCTCCCAGGGAAAATAAAATTATGAACTGTAGAAATATTAACTAATCGTGAAAATTGTATACGTACACACCTTTTATTTATCATGCCTTTTATTCATGCCATTCACTCATAAATTTCAAAATCTTTCATATGTTCTGGCCAAAATAAAACCTTGGTTCAGAACAAATAAATTTAAAAAAGATTTACTTTCTAAAATTTCACCAGCTGAATTTAGTTCATTGTGTTCTAAATTTTATTGATAATATTATATTATTTAATATCTGTGTGTGTGTGTTTGTATATGTCAATACAACACATTACATTCAGTACCCTAGATTTTAACGTAGCCACATTCATTAGAAAAAAAGATAGGTGTGAGGTCGTAGTGGTAGCAAGAAAGGCCTTCTGAAAATACACAGCTACATTTTATCTCAGGAGCCTTCACAGCTGACCTCATACATCACACTTAGTAATATCACCATCATACAATACCATCAAATCCACTAAAGTGCCATAAAACTTGGATAGTTTTGGAGAATAGGATCTCCTGATCAATAATATATTTTAATTTACAAAATCGTCCACTAAATAACCAAGATATTACAATAATACTATATATTCTAGGACAGACTGACGAACACTCATGCCTGCTTATTTTGGCCATAACATTTTTTTTAACGTATTTTTGAAATGAGGAAGAAGAGGGTACATGTATTTTGATTGGGTGTAGTTGAAAGAGGGAGAGAGGTTATTGGTTGGCCCGAAACTAAAAATATATTTTGGCAAAGTAAAGCCTAAGGCAGACTAACCAACGTACCGAAAAACACACAGTATTTTTGCAGTGGGTTTTTTTTACTTTGAATTCAAAATTTGATAGACGCCGATTTCTATTGGCCAGCGTAGGGGGTATTGATAAAAAAATTGGAAGGCTGGACGCCATTTGAATAAAAAAAAAGTTCCCTTAAACAGGTCGATTGATAGACCAGAAGTTTGACTTGCTTCACCATATAATGAAGACATAACTAAAGAAAAGCAGTCATAGTCTAGCAGCGGCACAGCTAAATTTGTGCCAAAATCATCGTACCTGTGTGTATTTCATTGAATTTGTGGTAAGAACGAAATTATTAATATTTTATTTAAAAATTTGAGTATGAGATACTGCCATATGAAAAATATTTTACGACTGTAAGTACATAGGTCCCTAGCAGACTTATGCAGGGCCTAGATGTTGATACATCATATAACAAACTACCAGAGAGGTAGATCCAAAAGATTATATAGGTTGTCATCAAGGATCATATCACCCATCATATTTTACGGAAAAAGATCAAGGATAATGGCAGAGGTGTTGCAGCCATTAGGGGAGAGGAAAAAGAAAACTGGTACAAGTTGTTCCATCAATCTAGATTGGATGAGCTGGGTTGGTCAGAGAGATCTGACCCTGTTCTTTTATTTTGAATGTATTATTAATTGTGAAGTTGGTGGATAAGATATTATGTTAAGACAAACCATAATCTTCATGTTGCAGGTTTTTTTTACTGGCACTATGCTAGTGCCAGCTTCCTGAATATTATAAAAAGTGTGACAGTGGAGTTTGCTGTAGTAGTACAAGCTCTCTACCACTGGAACTGTAGTCTTGGTACAAGCTCTTTACCAAGATTGCCCCAGGAAGATTGAGACAGTGGCCGTTGGCCGGAAAGACAACTATCATCTAGCTTCACGTGCCAGATAAGTGCATAAGACCTGGCACGGAACTATTCATCAACTATCCACCATACAATAAAATAACTATATAAACTAAAATCCATTTGCACCAAATAAAGTGAACAGAATATTTGTGAATAAAGACAGGGGATGATGTAAAACCCCCAACCCGCCATCTAGGACCAGTTAAACAATAGTAGAGATATATTAACACCATTATTAGAATTTAAATTATGTGCTTGGACAGATTGTCCCTTTTGTTTAATTGAACTTGTGTGTATATATATATATATATATATATATATATATATATATATATATATATATATATATATATATATATATATATATATATATATATATATATATATTGATTTCATTTGATTTTGATAGTCCTGACCAAAATAATATTAGGTTCAGGACTAAATAAATTGTAAAAAGATTTGTTAAATACCAAATTTAAAACACTGTGTTAGTTGAGTTGATCATAGAATTTAATATCTCTGTGTGTGTGTGTGTGTGTGTTTGTGTATTGGGTTACCATCACACCACACTTACATTACCCTAGACATTTAGACGTAGTCATCATTTATTCTAAGAGTAAAATATACGATCCTTTGTAAAGACAAAATGGATGGTCTAACATTGACAGCAACGCGACGCCTAAGACATTCACACATCCCATCCATTCTTACTCCAGTACAACGATGTCTAGTTATCCCTACACACGTTACGATTCCGTGTCTGAACAGCGTATTTAAAACAATCAATGTCCCAGCGTTGACACAGATTCATTTCTTCTGACATAATGCAGCTAGCCGGATGAAAAATAAACAAAACAAAAACGAGTCTATTCCAACGATACTTTAGCAAACGTGCGGTATAAGCCCGACAGAAGCACAACACGTAACTATAACGCAAAGCAAAACTAAGCGACGGCAGATCTAGCCCATGACACAGTAATTAGGTTCGAACCGTTCTCGTCGAAGAATCTGGCAAGCTTTTGTCAATGAAAACACTGTTGTTACTGGCGTTAAAAGGGTTGGGGTGGGGTGAGGGGAAGAGATCCTGTGGGGGAGGAAGAAAAGGTCACTTGATAAGTACAGTTGTAATTGGGACTCGACGCCATTATTATTGCGGTCAGGTCACGTGACACTCATTCATATGAAATATGCTAAGCAGGCATTTCGCGCACTAGTGGATACAGAAAAAGTAGTTCTAGAAACAACTGTACAATATGATCAATAAATTTGCGCAGTTGCAAGTTACCTAGGCTAGTTCGATTTATGTTTTATGTTGTATGTGCATTTTAAAATACGAGTACTTTTTATAGAAATTGACGTTTAACTAATAATTTTTTAACCAACACAACATTGTTGTTACCGTCAGCAGAAGCCGCGACGTCTTGCGCTGTAGCGTGCTAGCAAGCGCGAGCTCGAACGTTCATTCATATTCCTGGCCAACATCGTTAATATATTCAAGGCATATTCATCCGCCGGTCTGATTCGAGCTCCGTTTTGCCAACCCATTCACGGTGGGCCAGACTAGGATCAGTGACGTTCATCGGAGATTCGCTTATGACAGTGGAGAATTGTTATAGGAACGCCGTTTTGTGAATGGGTACTGTGAGCTAAAACAGAAAACATGTTGTGAACAACCGTACATATATAAACATTGTTTTAACAGTGCATTACTCGGAACTCGTTTCAAGATATCAATCTGGCTACAGGAAAGTGCTTTAGTCAAGTTAAAATTCGTACATAACAGCGGCGTTTCAGTTCCTATTTGCGAAAAACAGAAGAAACTGCGTCGCATGCAACTAGTAACCAATTCTGCAAATTCCATCGATTTTTTTGTTTTTTAAAAACACGCTGTATTAATCTTGCATATATTCGGAAGTTTTTTTTTAATGAAGTAAGGTGGTTAAGTGTGTTAGCGAAATTGTTCATCTGCTGACGTGGAAACTCATTGAAAGACTGGACTGCCATTAATTCATTTAGGCCCCTACCCGTTGTGTGCTCGCTCGCTCGCTCATTCAGCACGCTTTTAGTCGCGCATAATTTTGGCAGCATCGGGAAAGAGATAAATAGTAAACGAAGAGCAGAACTTGTGGAAAAATATTTCATTCTGCTGTCGTCTGCTAATATTAACCAATTTGTACATAGCTTAATATTTTTCATTTCTGCACGTTCAGTTTCAAACTTTGAACCAATTTCCTGCAGGATTTTGTGCCTAACAGAAACAAGAAAAAGTTTGAATCCTTACCAGTAGCCTATAATTAATCATCTCATAGTTGGATTTATTCCCCTCTCCATTTTTGTTTTTAAACGAAGGAACGTCGGGATTTTACTTTAGTTTGAACGACGGTTTTCAACCTGAATGGATGGTTTTGTTTTACGATTAGCCTAACCCTCAGATCTAATAGCCAAGAATTCAAACAGGATAAATCGGAGATTCATTGTCGGATATTTAATCAAATTTTATGAAACTGTAAGTATATATTTTACTCTACTTAGAATCTGGGTTAGGTTATTTTATTTATTTTCTGTTGACTTCTAAAATTGTTTTAAATATAATTTCCTGTTTTTTATTTCAGGTCCCTCCTCCTCCTCCCCCCCCCCCCCCCCCCCCCCTTTTTCCCCTCTTTGCCATATCCTAATACAATGATTGCTTCAGTTAGCCTATAATTAATTTGGCTCATTTCTGACATCTGTTGATATTTCCGTGCATACGAAGTGCGGTTTAGTACTAAATTTGACAAAACACGCTAATCACATCGACTTTATACGATTGGTAGTTATCATAATTTTTAAAAGAACGCGTGTTTTTAAAGCAGTCCACTTTAGATGAGAATAATAGGGCCTAAATGAAATTCTTGATTCTGTCAAAGTATTTAATAGAAATATCATCATCGTCACAACAGTCCGGATTTAGAAATGTTTGGCCGCCTGTAATCTCAAACTTCAGACTTAAAGTCATATCACGTCCAAAACAATCTTCATTTAAAAACTGCTTTAATTCCACCTTTCGGACATTTCATGAAAATGGCGATGCTAAATTCTGGAAGATCCTTCTCGGCAGGTGAGCTAAATTTAGCCTAGGCCTAGTGAATCCAGAAACGAGACCTGTTCTTCATTAGCGTTTCCAAGACCGTACCGGGCATAAGGAACATCAATGCAAGGGCACTCGAGTCAGCGAAAGACTAGAAACTAAAGGCATTCAGCTAGCTTGCTCAGCCATTGAAACATCGTTCAATACTTGTATTCAGCTAGACGTGCGTTCATGTAGAAAGCACAGCCATGTTGTGTGCACGTTAATTTTCGTAACACAGCATTATTATTATTAGTTTTTCATGCTTTTGAAAAAAACGGAGATTATTAAGAATGCATTAAAAAAACACCACGGTCCTTCAAATGGCCTATAGATTAAATTATACCGGGGTGGGGGGTGGATTTTTTTTTAATTTGGTAGTGGTGGGGAAACATGAAGCCGAGAGGGCGTAAACAGAACCTGGGAAAAGTGGGCAGTAAATTGGGCACAAGACGTTAATCCTGTTCGCGCCCCGACCTGGAATAAACTGGACACAAGACGAGCTCAATCTGCACACCGGCGTGACATAAATTGGACGCAAGACAATGTCAAATCTGTTAGCGCTAAGCAAAGCATGGAATAATTTTGCGCAAGACATGCCAAATATTTTAGCGCCTCGGCTTAGAATAAATTGGGCATAGGACATGGCTCATTTGTGGGCGTCTTTTTAACCCGTAGTAGCCAGGATAAAAGAAAGACTTAGGCTAGTGCACTAGTCTGCTCTTTCAAATAAATCGTAAATTTGCATACTTTCATACAGTAAGCTTCTTAAGAACGGGAGGAAGAAGCGGGGTGATCTTAAAATGAATGTATTACTCATTTTTTTCAATCTTTCACAACTATCTTCATCATTATCCATCCTATTTGTTCGCTATGAACTGACGCCACAAATATAACTAGTCACCGGTAAATATTTATTTATTTGTCCATCTTTAGTATTGACCATCAGGATTTAGCTGTTTCGGCCTCCTCTTCTGTCGTTCTTCTGCAGGTTCTCATTTTGGTTTCACATTCTTCTCTCTGCCAGTAAATACAAGTCGAGTTCACAGTGGCGTATTTAGACAGGGTGCTTCCCCCCTCCCTTTTTAAAAAAATGTATGCGGGGGGGGGGGGGGGGGTCGCGCTTATACGCGTTAGATTACATTGTTGCTTTGAAGAATATGTGTCTTCGCCTTTGAAACACTAAAGCTGAGTATTACTGTTCAGTTAGATTTTTTTAAAGTATTGGGAGAAGAGCAGTCTAGCATCAGATTATCTTCATTTTCCTCAACTCATCCACCATCTTGGTCTACCCTGTTCAACCTAATTTTCGGTTATAATTATAGTCAATAGTGTCATTTTATTGTCAATTCTGTCATATATTTAATACATATTGTCATTTACAATCCATTGCTGATGGTGATGACAATTTACATTAGAATGTCTTTGTTTGCTTACTTCTTGTAATATTTTTTTTCCCGTTACCTTATGTTGAGTTGATAATGGTTTTTAACAATTGTTTTGTTTGTTTTAATGTGTTGTTTTTATAAAACATGGTGTGTCTGTCTTTACTTCTGTTGCTGTGGGGGTACAAGAATAAGGACTTCCTTGTAATGCTTCAAGTTTCCTCAATGTGTGCCCTATCCATCGGCAGCGTCTTCTTCTCATCTCTTGTTCCACTGGTTTTTGTCATCACTTCCACAACGGTGACTTGGCTGAGATGTATTTTCTTAAGTTGACCTGTTTGTTGAAGTTTTTTGATGGCTAAACATTTTCTACCGGATGGGGTAACCGGTCCAAAGCCCAACCCGCCTTTGTCGCTGCTAAGACATGCATGACAGGTTACAGTGCTGTTATTCTTTGTTTCCCTTTCAGACTCCGGTAATACATGGGGAATTTAGACCATTTGGTCTGTTAAATTTAAACTTGCACCGCCCTAATATAACTAACGAACCTAGGATCTAGGTTGAACGGGGCGCGCCTCACCAAAACGAGGCAAAACGCCTATTAAAACAAAACATGGAGAATTTCCTTGCTCTTTTCCTAATTATCGTTGACTCGCTTCCATATGTTTGGATTGACTGTAAAAAACATCGAAGAACTCTTCCCATCCCCCACCCATCTCTCTCTCTCTCTCTCTCTCTCTCTCTCTCTCTCTCTGTTATCCCCTCTCCACTCTTTGTTATTAAGCCGTACAATCTCGTGTAACAACATATTCTCCGCTGATGCATCTATACGAAGTTTTACGGTAACACATGTGCAACCTTTTTAAACAGTCCCCACAGAGCACACGTGTTACGGGATAGTGCCTAATTGCTGCATGTAATCTACATCTGCCGGTTCGAGGGTTCGCTTTTTTTCTGACGTAAAAATGGAAATTAGAGGTTTCAACGTCTTGACTTTTCTCTCTCCTACCCCGTTTAAAAACAAATTACTTTCAGTAGTCTGTGGAGCATAGGCTGTCAACCATTCCCCCAGTACGTCATATCAAGAGCATTCATTTCAAATTATGCTTCAAACATGCCCAACATATGAGGAACATAGAAAGCACATATGGTCGTCATCAGTACCATTTCTGGAGAGAAAAAAAAACTGTATGGAGATACAAATAGCCCGAAGTTGACCACGGCTGTCTTTGAAAATATTCAAGTAGACGTCTGAAAAGAAGAGTTTTCCAATTATGTCCATGTTTTCCTTTGTTCCTTCTTACGTAGTTCTCGTGGGTCTCTGAGCAGACAAAGAAAACAAAAAGAACTAATGCTCCCTTAGGCATGTCGTAATTGGTGACTTCTGTGTGGTTCTTCATTAGGGTTGCCAACCACATCTCAGCATGTGTGCTACAGAAATTACCACAGCAAAAGCACGTGAATGCTATGGCGCAGACTTCATGTAAGGGGAGACAAGCTACAATGATGGCTACCTGCTCCATAGGGAGTGAGAAAGGAAATGATGATGATGATCAGGGCTGTGAAGTCGGAGTCGTGGAGTCGGTCGTTATTTAGGGGAGTCGTGGAGTCGTTCGTTATTTAGTGGAGTCGTCGAGTATGTCGTTATTTAGTGGAGTCGTGGAGTCGGTCGTTATTTAGTGGAGTCGTCGAGTCTGTCGTTATTTAGGGGAGTCGTGGAGTCGTTCGTTATTTAGTGGAGTCGTGGAGTCGGTCGTTATTTCGTGGAGTCGGTCGTTATTTAGTGGAGTCGTCGAGTCGGTCGTTATTTAGTGGAGTCGTCGAGCCGGTCGTTATTTAGTGGAGTCGTCGAGTCGGTCGTTATTTAGTGGAGTCGTCGAGTCGATCATTATTTAGTGGAGTCGTCGAGTCCGGTCGTTATTTAGTGGAGTCGTCGAGTCCGGTCGTTATTTAGTGGAGTCGTCGAGTCGGTCGTTATTTCATGGAGTCGTCGAGTCGGTCGCGGAGTCGTGGAGTCCGTCGTTATTTAGTGGAGTTGGAGTCGTGGTGTCTGTCGTTATTTAGTGGAGTCGGTCGTTATTTAGTGGAGTCGGTCGTTATTTAGTGGAGTCGGTAAAAATATCCGGACTCCGACTCCTATGCCACGTGACTAGTAAAAAGTAGTCGGAGTCGGACTTCTAAAATTTCAGGAAAATTGTTTGACAGACTCCCCAACCCTGATGATGATGATGATCATCATCATGATATATCAGAGTGAGAACAGAGATTTTCATTTACGGCTCCTAAAATTTAAATTTAAAAAAATGCATTTAGATTGTTTCCATTTTTTTTTCTGTTCTCTCCTATGTTGTCCGCAAGATCCCCGATGACCTTGAAGTCATAAGGCCATTCCTTTATCCTGTTGAGACGCACACTATTTTCGTTTTCAACCCAACACCGTCGAACCTAACCAGGGCGGTCCCAGGGACTTATTAATACTGTCCATGGAATGATACACATGAAATTAGCTAACCTCCCCCATTAAACGGCATGGATCAGCCCACATTTTCATAATATACCTTTACACGGCATTGTAAGACTACACTATTTTTAAAGTCCGCCCACTTTTTTCCCCGTCAATATCAATGCATTTTACACGTAACATTGTAATCTTTCATTCCTTCACTACCCTTCAGATCTCCAGGGAAAATAGGCTTTCAGCAAATATATGTCAAATTCTCCTGTCGCGTACCATCGGTCAAGGTCTTTTGGCGTCTGTATCGTTCTTTTCTTGCCTGCCTCCAGTTCTCCTCTCATGTGGTTTTTGATCTGCCTCTGCTTCTCTTTAAGCATGGAGGCATATCTGGAGTCATCCTTATATGACTACCAGCTATACACAATGCTACAATAATCATCTGTGGAAGTGAACCTCTGTCTTTGAGGCTAATTACACCCTCATTGACTCTTGAAATCATCTACACGCTTCCATGGATTCCTCCTGTGGTGAAACTTGTTCAGAACCTAGCATTTGCACAATAAGCTTAGAGAAGTCACTTGAGCCCCAGACGTAATTCTCACTATGGACCCAGTGATAGTGGGAGCTGAGTTGTGGTGCTGTGCTGGACGTGACAATTCCTTGGGAGAACCTAGCACAGTATTTTAGCTCAGCATAGTTGGAGAGCCCCCTTGGATGGCGAGGAATGCACAGTATACCACACACTTCTTACTCCTAGCTTGGGATCAGATGTGATGATCCTTTAAATGCAAGCCAAGCTGGAGAAACTAGAGCGCATGACTGCTATTCAGCACGTTTCGGAATGGCAGAAAAGCCTAGATCTACAGTGTAGATAATATCAAGGAATCTTCAACTTGGTATTGGCTGCAAAAGTGCGAGAAGCTCAGCAGCTCTAGTTAAACAACAACAACCTCTTCCTCTCTTAATCTGGTGATTCCAGAGAAAGGACTTCATGATAATGTTATTAGCAAATTTTCTCAGTGTGGGCCCTATCCACCCTCAGCGCCTCATGTCATGTAACTTTCTTTACAGATGCGGTATCAGTAGTTACAACGCTGAAGAGTAAATAAAAAAATGCAGACCTAAGTGATCTAAGCGCAATACTGTACAAACTCAGCAGATTCAATAGAGTTGTGATATCTTGATCACCATCTCATTGCAACAGTCATGGCAATAAAGAGGCTGATAGGTTGACAAAGGAAGGCGGAAAGCTACCTCGGCCTGACACAAGCATAACTTATGAAGAGGCCAAGAGTTTTTATTACAAGCAGATACATATATGTGTGGGAAGAAGAGCAGATTACATGCATATTGATGATGATACGAAACTCTAAACAGAGCGATACAACAGGAGGCAGTATGATCATCCATCACTAACCAAGATCTGCTTACTCGTAGCAAGCAAGAGGACATGCACACCATCATAGCTGGCAGACGCTGGAGCTGGGTTGGTCATGTCCTCAGAAGAGACCCCGATGCCATCACAAGAACAGCTATGCTATGGACCCCTGAAGGAAAACGAAAGAGAGGCCAACCAAAAACTTGGCGGAGGACTGTGGAGGCTGAGATGCAAAGAATGAACCAGAGTTGGGGCACTGTACGAAGGATGGCCACCGACCGAGCAAAGTGGAATCAATTTGTTGTTGCCCTACAAGACGCCACTAGGCGTGATGGCCACTGACTGCTTTGACGGTCGGCGGCTAAGGATCAAAGAAGAAGTATGATCATCAGAAGTAGTCCACCCATCGATCAATTGTTTCGGCTGCTTAATCTACTTTACACTCTAAGGGGGGGGGGGGGGGCCCCCTTGGGTCATGACTCACAAGTGTCGGCCTCTTGTTGTCTTGTGCAGAGAATTGAACCCACTCCACCTTGGTTGCAGCTTTCAATTTCACTCCTGTTTTATGATTGCTGGAGGTAATTGTGAAAGTAACCTCTGTGTTGAAAATATATTACTGTCCCGAATTCCGTAGCCTGTTGCGGTTGTTCCACAGCCAGCACGATGTCTTTTCCACAGTTTTACTGGTCCTCTTCAGTGCCCTTGTTCTTGACTGTCCTTTCAAACCCAACAGTTTCAGTATATTACCAGCTTAACAGAAGTAAACAAGTGGTGATCTTCAGACTCCGCATAGGCCACAGTAGATTTAAATACCATCTGTTCAACAAGCTAAATATGTATATAGCTGTGGCACCAATAAAATGACACCTGAACATCTGCTGCAGACGTGCTCAACATATGAAGACAGAGGACGCACAAATAGGCGTCATAAGTACGACTCCTGGACAAACTCAATGGAGATACCGACAACCTCAGAACGATCGTCGCCATGTTCTTTAAACATTTAATTTGATGTATGAAAGTGTACGAAGGAGAAGAAGATCATCGTGCTCCACTGGCTTGTCTTGTCTGGGTCTTGTCATCATTTCCAGATTGGTGATCTAGTCGCACAATGTCAGTCCTACCATTCTTCGCAGTCATTCATTTATCATGAACTTGCTGGTTGTTATACATACTCCATGTTTCACAGTCATAATAGGACTGACTATCGTAACTTTTACACCATCGTAAAGTCTGCCCATTTTTTCCCGCCGCAAATATCAATACTTTTTTACACGTAAATAAACTTGACTTTTGTCACAACACAGCAAATAACACCACAGTTACATAACAAAAGAAAATTTCAAATGATTCTAAATATTTGATAGAATAAACGTAATGTCACCTATTTTGTGATATTTAGGTCAACACTTTCCTTTATTCTGTGTGGTTATTTTTTCTTTTGTACAGCACATTCCTGCGGTTTACCTTTACATTCATACTTATTTTTTGTTTCCACCCACACGAGCCTCTCCATGCGTGTTTGATTTATCCATATCTTGAATACGTATCATACATTCCTGCTTTCTGTTATTTTTTCCATCATTGATCTGCCTGTTTCTGAAATGATTTATTCCGTTGTTCTCGTTAATTCCTTTTTGCCAAATGTTCTCTCACCTCCTTCCGCGCCTTTGTCTTTCATTATTGCACCTGGATTACATCAGTTGGAGAGCTATTTGCGGCCAAGCGTAGGCGGTATTGTTTTCCTGCATTCAGTCTCACACATTCACAGAAACCGAGTGCCAGATTTGAACTCATTCCAGAAACACAAATCAAAAACAGCTTTGGAATTGTTTGCTATCTTTGCAAGCCTTTCAGCGATAGTATTTCCACCACTTGACAGTAAGGCACCACAGGATTGGGGGGAGGTGGGGGATAAATATTTCACCACCTGACAGTAATGCATCACAGTGGGGGGAATGGGGGAGGATGCAAGAAAGAAATTAAAGCCTGGGATGGTGTGAATCAAGTAATTTATTGTTGTACTTGCTAAATTAATGGTGCTTACTTAGCTGCTTCTCTTCTACCCTGAGGCGTTGAGGTTAGTCAGACAGAGCTCCACGCTATCCAAACATAATGAACATTTAATCACCCTGTGTCGTTCCGGAAAGGGGGGGTGGGGGGTGTTTATCTGATGAGTTGAAGTCAGGAAAAAACCCATTGGTTCAAGATTCCCGAAGACCGTACGTAAGGTAGACACGTGATCAGCAACGCGAGCTGGCAAGGCACCTAGTGTTGATGACGTATTTTAATCTGTACTGTACAAGTGCTGAAGTTCTGACTCCGTATCAACACCAGGATTGTGGAATCGGCAACAAAATGTTCTGACTCCGACACCACTAAAAAATTACTGATTCTCCGACTCTACAGCCCTGAAATCAACGCGAGTTAAATGAATCAGAACCCTTGGACAACAGACATGGTAGTAAATAAGTAAGCACAGCAACGATACAAAAGTTAGAATAAACAACACATTGCAGTTAAAGCCGGAAAGAGTTAAACGGAATAGACGTGTTGTCAGAATATTACACTCGCCGTGTTAACATTAACAACACGTGTTTTTTATTTAAGAATTTCTCATTTCTTGGTCATATAATACAATAACACACAACGGTATCTGCGAAACAGAAAGCAAGAAGAGAAAAGAAATGGTTAAATCTATATTCAACAATATGAGACAAATACTAACATCTAAACAATTATCTCAACAATATGAGACAAATACTAACATCTAAACAATTATCTTAACAATATGAGACAAATACTAACATCTAAACAATTATCTCAACAATTAAAACTGAGAATCATCAAGTACTATAAATATTTTCTTCATTAATATATGGCGTAGAAATATGGACAATGAACAGGTGATGGGAAGAAGGAATTCAAGCGATCGGAAGAAGGAATTCAAGCGATGGGAAGAAAGAATTAAGAAGTGGATATTGAGAAGAATGGGGCGTGTCTCGTGGACCGGAAAGAAAACAAATAAAGAGGTCATAGACAGCCTAGCAATGAAAGGAGAATGAATGAAGGAGATCAAAATTAGACAGCTACAATATTTTGGTCATGTGACAAGACATAACACGTTACTGAAGACCAAAATAGAAGAAAGATTTGAAGACAACAGTGCGAGAGGAAGCCAGTGCTATAAATGGGAAGATATGGACAGGAAAGAGTTAGGAAGCCAGTGCTATAAGTGGGAAGATATGGACAGGAAAGAGTTAGGAAGCCAGTGCTATAAGTGGGAAGATATGGACAGGAAAGAGTTAGGAAGCCAGTGCTATAAGTGGGAAGATATGGACAGGAAAGAGTTAGGAAGCCAGTGCTATAAGTGGGAAGATATGGACAGGAAAGAGATAGGAAGCCAGTGCTATAAGTGGGAAGATATGGACAGGAAAGAGATAGGAAGCCAGTGCTATAAGTGGGAAGATATGGACAGGAAAGAGATAGGAAGCCAGTGCTATAAGTAGGAAGATATGGACAGGAAAGAGTTTCAGAGTGCACTATCAAGACAAGAGACAGAAGACGTTGGAGATCTATTGCAGCCGACCTTCGAAGTGGAGATGATGATGATGTTTTTTTTTTTTAATTTATTTTTATCGGTGTGCAATCTCCCCCGTCTCTCGGTAAATTTATCAGGTTCCGAGATCGAAGTCTGGTATAGAAACGCTTTAGTCTACCCATATGTAACAGGGTACCTGACTCTGCTCTTGAGTTAGAGAAGGCAAAGGCAGCGAGGAAGTTAACTGTTCACCCCACCTCATAAAAACGCTGGACCTAGTATGAGAAAGTCTCTAACACTTCACTCTCCTACGGCAGTATTTGCTATAAGACTACCCTTACCCTTTTAGTGCTTCAGATCACAAGTTGCCCTGATATATTTTTTCTCTTCTATAATAATAATAATTCTATATATAAAATCCCAGCTTTTTCTGACAGTGCGTAACGCTAAGGGACGCAACTTTGGTTGAAAGTTAGACATTAATTGTTTTGTTTCCCTTATATGTAGTCTCCCGAAAATAGTAACACTTACCAAAGAAAAGTGCGCAAATGACGGTGTGCACAAAAATATTTATAGAATGTGTGATCCCGTATACACACATTGGGATCCTCGCTGCTGCTACGTAGTTGGTGTACTGTGGTAATTCCCGTCTTATGACGGGGTTTTACAATAGTAATACTAATAACAACCGTAACACACTGCACCGTGTAGTTCCCAGGAGGTCTCAGAAGAGACGAAAAAAGAAAAGGACTGTTACATCCTCAAGTATGTCGTACAAGGCGACTAATATAAGGTTTTGTATGGGATAGGCAACCTCATCATGTGAAATAAAAACCACTGCTGCATGAGCAAGTGTATGCGCTGTGTAGGCTTCCTGTAAGGAGACCAGCTGTAGTGGGGGCTTCATGCTCCATTGTCAGCTCAAAGGAAAATGATAATGATGATAAGTCGTCCAGTTATTTCTTCCTTAAGTCCTATAATAATTTGTGTAATGTCTGTCTCCAGTTCTCTTCTCCACAGTTCTGTTCTCCGCCAGTTCTGTTCTTCACCACGTCCGTTCTCCACCAGGTCCGTTCTCCGCCAGTTCTGTTCTCCGCCAGCTCCGTTCTCCACCAGGTCTGATCTCCACCAGGTCCGTTCTCCACCAGGTCTCTTCTCAACCAGTTCTCTTCTCCACCAGGTCTCTTCTCCACTAGGTCCATTCTCCGCCAGTTCTGTTCTACACCAGTTCTGTTCTCAACCAGTACTGTTCTCCATCAGCTCTGTTCTCAACCAGTTCACTTCTCCACCAGTTCTCTTCTCCACCAGTTCTGTTCTCAACCAGTTCTCTTCTCCACCAGTTCTGTTCTCAACCAGTTCTCTTCTCCACTAGTTCTGTTCTTCATATGTTTTTTGGCCTCCTCCTACTCTTACCCTGGGGATGCCAGAACAGTGATTGCCCTTTAATGCTATCACGTGGTTTTCTTAATGTTGCGTCCAATCCAGTGTCACCGGCTTCTCATCTCTGCTCCCACTCGATTCTGTCTGGTTATTGTCATCAGTTCCACATTACTGATATTGTCATCAGTTCCACATTACTGATCTTGTCATCAGTTCCACATTACTGATATTGTCATCAGTTCCACATTACTGATCTTGTCACCAGTTCCACATTACTGATCTTGTCACCAGTTCCACATTACTGACATTGTCATCAGTTCCACATTACTGATCTTGTCATCAGTTCCACATTACTGATCTTGTCATCAGTTCCACATTACTGATCTTGTCATCAGTTCCACATTACTGATCTTGTCACCAGTTCCACATTACTGATCTTGTCATCAGTTCCACATTACTGATCTTGTCATCAGTTCCACATTACTGATCTTGTCATCAGTTCCACATTACTGATCTTGTCATCAGTTCCACATTACTGATCTTGTCATCAGTTCCACATTACTGATCTTGTCATCAGTTCCACATTACTGATCTTGTCATCAGTTCCACATTACTGATCTTGTCACCAGTTCCACATTACTGATCTTGTCACCAGTTCCACATTACTGATCTTGTCATCAGTTCCACATTACTGATCTTGTCATCAGTTCCACATTACTGATCTTGTCATCAGTTCCACATTACTGATCTTGTCATCAGTTCCACATTACTGATCTTGTCATCAGTCCACATTACTGATCTTGTCATCAGTTCCACATTACTGATCTTGTCATCAGTTCCACATTACTGATCTTGTCATACACACATCAGTCCATCTATTCTGTGCAAGCATCCATTTATGAAAGTCTGTAGCTTTTTGGTTATTATTTCTCTTCATGTTTCAGAGCCATACAATAGAACTGCCTTGACATCTGAGTTGAAGATTCTTATTTGTCTCTAGGACTTAGTTTCTCACGATTTCCATTAATTAGTCGATGCAGTTAAAGCTCTTCTATCTTTTTATATAATTATTTTGACATCATCATCTGTCCCTCCAACTGTGTCTTTATTGCTGCCAAGGTATATGCATGATTCCACATTTTGTTGGGATTTATCTCTGAGCTCAATCTGGTTATCTTTACTTGCATTTATTCTCATAATCTTTGTCTTTCATGGTCAGCAATCAGACGATACGCCATGGCCTCAAAACCTAGCCCCTGCAGACCCTAATGGAACAGTCCCAACTACGATGGTTTGGCTATGTCTGCATAATGGGAGAAGATTGGCTACCACAAGTAGGGGAAACCAGGAGCCACGGATCCAGATTTCCAGGACGACCCAGAGTTTGCTGGGAGGAAAACGTTAAACAATATCTCGGGTGTCCCTGAAGGACCAAGGACTGGAGATTGGACCGGGGTGCTCGAGACCTGGTCTTCACGCCAGGAGGAAGACATCTTTGTTTCATGGATCTGGGGGGGGCGTTTGGCAGGGTCCCCTGGGGCCGATGGGACAATTCTGGCTCTCTATCTCTCTCTATAAGTCAAGAAGGTTCAAACCTGGACAAGGCGATATCCTGTCACCTCCGTACCCCATGGTCGGTCATAAATGTGGGGAGAGGAAAACAGTGGGGACTAAATGAGACAGTTCTGTATTCAGAGCTACGCATTTAGCTGATGATGTTGTTGTATTGCTTTCTTCCAATTGCAGGTTCTTGGTCCCATTCTCTAAAACAAAATCCATGTGATATCACGAAGAAAACATCAGATTTTTCCTGGAGCGGGTCCACTTTAGATATCCTCGGAGCTGTTTATCCATTTCGCTCAGCGGCTTTTGTCCTAGATCGAGGAATTCCTCAGGTTGGTGGGAGGGCGAGGATGGCTGTGTTATGTCCCCGTCTTTTGGATGCGAGTCATTCTGGTGCCTCAGCCCACAAAAGCCTTAAATCGGGGATTATCTATGGTTGGGGTGGCTACGTGGTAATGCGTCAGGGCCTAGGATATTTCTTAGCAGTCCCAACTAGGATTCTGTCATGCATTAACGGACTTTTTGTATTTCTTTGTTTTTGCCAAGGCTAATTAAAAATGTAGTTCTTTCAAGGACAACATTCTTCTTTTAGAATGGAACCAGGCCAGGAAGAAGACAGCTGATGGAATAGTCTGGCGCTCTCTCTTCCAAACCTCTACACCTCACGGTAGAAGAGGAACGACTAAGTAAGTAAGTAAGTTATTTGTTTTTTTTTTGTGTGAACATTTTTAGTGTTGACCTTTTGAATGTGAAAAGTGTACAGTGCGTTGCAGTGGGAAGCAATCTGATCGTCAGAAAGCCTCCCCCAGACAAGAGTTAGACCCTTTTATCCCGTTTAAAAGTTAGGGTGGCGGGCTCACTTGGACGATGACTCCAAAATGTCAGCTTCCTGTTGATTTTTCCGCCTGTACTGTGAATTAAACCTACGCCACCTTGGTTGAACCTCCCAGGTTCCCTCCTGGTTGTATCTATTCTTCCAGCTTGAAGCAGCGGTCAAAGTGACAGTTTAGTTGCATATAAATTACTGTCCTGATTTACATTGTCCGTTATGGTTGTTCTTCAGCCAGCATGATGGTTATGCATTTCGCCAAACCTCGGGTCCTTGTTCTTAAAGTTCTTTTAAATATAATGCTAGACAGAGGCGTCCCAAAAGTATTTAGCACACGGGGCGGATCTTACCTTTTACACCCTCCCCCTTAAAAAAAACTCACTTGCAAGTACATTTTTAACAGTCAGTACTATCATAATAGACCTGGCTGTCACCCAGGGCGGCCCGTCCCCTCGCACCCCCTTTAGTACGCCACTGGTGCCAGATATGAGTATAATCAATGCAGACAGTATTGTTTGCTGTGGCTGTTGAAGTAGAGGAACCTGGTGATAGTGCTCTATCTTCAAAGGCAAAGATACGATGATGAGAACGGAATTGCACTCTCTCTCTCTCTCTCTCTCTCTCTCTCTCTCTCTCTCTCTCTGTGCTGTCGTCTGCGATTTCTGTTTAATTTTGTTTCCCGTCATAAAAAAAAGGAGGTAAGAGTCCTCTTTGGAGTCGGGGGGAGGGAGGTTAATACAATGCAAGTTGTTTATGGAGTAGACATGTAGTGAGGTAAAAGAGCATTTGGTCCATTGACCAGAATTGGCTTATGAGTCTTGTCTATAGGGCATACATTGAGAAAACAAGTTGATAGCATTACATTACATTCATTGTTTTGCAATCTCCGGGGCAAGAGAAATAGAGGGTAATTTTAAAAAATGGAATTAGACATAAGACACGAATGGAACAAAGAAGTCATGAAAAGACCTCGAATGGATGGCAAAGTGCAGCAAATCTTAGGGTGTATTTGTTGAAGGTTATTGCTCCGGGGAGGGGGGAACTGAAATGTAATGAATCAGGGGAAACGAAACACTTGGATGTTTTAACAGAAGAGAGACGCATGTAGCCTATAACCAATTTTTTTTTCATGTGTCAGTCTTTCTATTATTGTGTTGTCCTTGTTCTGTAACCAATACTTTTTTGTTCGTATGATCAGTTGTGCTGACTTTGGGATTTATATAAAGGCACCTTACCTAGTTACGTTGGAGTTAACATGGCAAACAAATGACCATTCAGACATCTCGAGGAAACACAAAAATCTCGGCTATGTGTGTGTTGCCAGAACATACAATATATAGAATGTTTCTTGTCTTGTTTTATTTATACGGACAAAGAAGATAACACAGAAGATTAACCCACCCCACACCCATTTGGCATGGGTGATGAAGGGGAGGAGGGGTTAACTAGCTCAACACATTATGACTTAATTCACTAATTATTTTCTGTCTTAACCCTTGTTGCAGACACGTATATCATAGGAAAGCAGAAAACGGGACTACAGCGCAACGATATGCGTGTCTAAGGATGTCAAAAGGTTAAAGGGGTAGTCTATTAGTATTATGTAAAAACTTAGCTAATTACTAAAAACGTTAGTCATTCCCAGGTCAGGTAGACGATATCCCTGTGTCGTTCATATCAGTAATGTACAGTATTCAGCATCTATCTTACTTACTTACTTAGTCGTTCCCCTTCTACCGTGAGGTGTAGAGATTTGGATGAGAGAGCGCCAGACCATTCTATCAGCTGTCTTCTTCCTGGCCTGGTTCCATTCTAGTCCTCGGTCCTTCAAAGATTGTCTAATGTTGTCCTCCCAGCGGACTCTGGGTCGTCCTCGGGGTCTGGATCCCTGGCTCTTTGTTTCCCATGCTTGTCGTGGTAGCCGATCTTCTCCCATTCTGCAGACATGGCCAAACCATCTTAGTTGGGACTGTTCTATTTGGGTCTGCAGCGGATGGGATTTTAGGCCTTGACGGATCGTCTTACATCTATCTTTTGGTTCTTTCCTGTGCAATGTATGGATGATGAAGTGATGAAAAAGTGAATAAAATGTAATTACAAATGTACTTAATAGTTGAGTTAACACTCAGTAATTAATTAAGAAATTCTTTCTGGAATCTTCAAAATAATATAAAATGTTCATTCAAATGTTCCTTTATTACTAAAGTTATCTCTTGTCTATTCTAACTAGTGCAGAATTGTTTTTCTCATCCCTACACACTAGTCACTTTGCTTTGACTCCTCAAAATAGCTGATGGAATTTTCCACATAGAGTACTTGTCATAGATTTCCGATAGGTGATTAAGAACAATGTTAGGTCCCTTATGAATAGAACTGACAGAGGTGATGACTCAGTGCGAGATAAGGCAAACAGATAGATTTTCACTAGTGAGTTGGTGAAAAGGTAGAGTCTGTCCATGGATTTGAGAAACTACTCTAGTCCAGGCTATCGGTTACGACTAAACTTTTGCTGTTCAGACAGTTCCCTTTCTATATATTAATATATATCCACCACTCACACACACAGATGAGTGACGACAATTAGACTCACAAAACGTGAAAAACTATACTAATGGAATGTGGATGTTGGGACGAGCTGACCAACACAGAAATTACAGTTTATGTAAATTTTATTTACCATAAAGAAACTTCACAACATATATATATTATCATATATCGAATATTAAAAAAATCATAGGGGTACAGAATTAATACAGAAATAGACCCATAAGTACTATTCCCACCCCCCAATCCCCCCGTTGAGACAAGATCCCACAAAAAGAAGTTAATTAACCCCCCAAATAAAGGTCAAAAAATTAGCACTAAGGTATAGAATTTGACTATACAGTAAAGAACAGAGTATTTACGTTATCCTATTCTGAAAAATGGAATGGTATTAGCACCAAAAAAAAAAAAAAAAACCAGTAAGAAATATACAAAGGGAGTACATGGATTATACAGTAAAAGAGTTTCTCATTCCTGCTTTCTTTTCATACAACCGTGGCCACGTTCATTCGTTCTTACCTAATACTTGATTTGCAACTTCTGGAACAATCTTTAGGACACACGCACACTAAGAAACTCCATTAATACAAATGGTTCTAGAATCCGAGCTAGATGTTCTGAAATAAATCTGTGGGTACTGAATAATGGATTTTAAAAGCAGAGATATATATATTAAAATGGTAGAAATTCACTCGCACTTGCTAGTTTTGACACCTTCGCCCAGATTTCGGGCTTTTCTTCGCTCAAATTCTGAATCAGAGGAAAAATGCACATTTTTACCGCTCGCAGACCCTGGCCGCGAGCGAACGGTCTTTGATCTGGCGGCTCTTCACTGTATCTACTCCCGCTCGGAGCAAACGGAGGTAGGGGGAGATAACCGTGATTATCTGCCCTTGGTTTCACATTATTCCACCCTGACCAATTACTAACAAAAGTACGTCCTATAGACTAAACGCTCTAGATTTCTCTTCATAAGCTTATCTCCCCTGAGCCAAAAGTATAACTTTTGAATAGTCGCCCCTTTGTTCTCTACAAATCTACCATCCCGTCCCCTCTCTATGTGTTCCGTTTACCTGTCTTATTGCAAACGTTTCTAGTGCCTATTAGACCGTAGAGAAAGACAAAAAATATATGGTGGCTAAATTAAGAGAGAGACAGATATCTAAGTATAGGAGGGTTTTACGTTAACACCGTGCATAATTGATAAGGAAACCGGTGAAAGACAAGTGGAAGAAAAATGTAGATATATGAAATCTATTTTCATAATATCCTCTGTCACAGTACTTAACATTTCAGTGTTGTCTTTGTCCTCTAGGAGTATACACAGCAGTGTCAGTTAAAAGTCTTGCACTAGACCACCAAGCACTGATGGGGCCTAGGGCATGAATCTAGATGACAATATCTGGTGCTCCTGTGTTGATCCAGGAAGGCACTTATAAATCTAGGATTCTAGACCTCTCAAGTAGTATGACACAAATGAACCTGGGGACAATATGTGACAGGTGTCTAGCCTTTGGTCGTAGCGTCCACAAGCCTAAGTGTACATGAATGAAAGTGTTCAGATGTTTGCATGTATATGAATGATACATGGATCAGTTCTGATTAGGAATAGCGAGACAAGACAGGTGTCTACCTGCAGAACATTTCTAAAATAATATAATACATGTATAAAATATAATACATGTATAAAATATAATACATGTATACATGATTATGATGTTACCGTCGCCTTTCACATTCTGGAGTGCCAAGTCCATTATTCCAGTATAATAGTTTCTAAAAGATCACTCCTACTGACATTTATGCTAAACGTTGGTAAGCATCGTATTCCTTTATACATCCACAACTCAAATTCAGTTCAGTCCTCTGGCCTGATCCTGATACAATTCTATTTAAATAAGTTGCAATAAAACAAATTAATTATTCATAAATTTACATACCCTCTTAGGATAGATGTAAAGCACAGAATAGACTCGGTTTGGTGATGGAGAGCTGCCCGGCAACAGATGGTACAGTTTAGCCCTGACGAGCGTCTCTTTCCTTCAGTCTATATGTATTCTGCTGTGTGTGTGTGTAGTTTGAAATTTCTGCTGCTTGCCTTTTTATACTGGGGGAGCGTGCGTAACGGAGAGCAATGCGGTGTCACAGTTTCCCAAGTCTTCTGCGTTTTTGTGTGCAGATTCGAGCGTGTGTTAGTTCGGTCCAGAAAACGTAGTCGTTCTGCTCACTATATATCGTTTTATTGGGACGATCCTTTGCTTCTCTGGTTTTCCTTAATTCGTGTTGTCTACGAATTGTAGCAAATTTTGGAAGACTATTGTCACACTATCTTCTAACATGCTGGCCTACTTTACCTCGCATATCTCCTAAATTAAAGCACATAGCAACATTTCCTTTCGAAGATAACAGCATGGTCTTCCCCTTCATAGAATGCAAAAAGTTCTGTTACTTTTCTTTACTTCATCTGTTTACAATTTATATAAATCCATGGTACCGTTTACACAAAATTTCCTTCTGCTATCACGCCATTTGCAAATCTGCGCGACACACACGAGAGTGTGCGTGAATTTGATTGGACGATATTTTTCTTATGGTAAAGCATTTGTTTCATCATGCTACACCTAGTGCAGTGAAGTCTGTAACATTTCACTCCCCACGGCAGTATCTGCTTTGGCACTTCCTTTACCTCTATGTTCTATTCATTCTTGATCATCAATTCGCACTTATATATGTCCGAATATTTGATGTTGTGTATTCCTCGTGCTGTTTGACAGACGTGACATACTTTGCTGATACCTCATTCATGGAGATTGCTCGTGCATTATTTATTGTATCATTCTTCTGTGGTCTGCGGCTCGTGCCAGATACGCAGGACCGACTCTTGGGTGGTGCCGCCGTACCGGGTGCCGTCTGGGAAAAAAAAGGGGGGGGGGGGGTGTATAAAAGAAATGTTAAAAAAAAATTAAAATGTCAAAAGAAAAATATAACTATATTGTTTTGTATCGGAGTTTAAGAATACGAACTATTTTTGCCTACATATGCTTAAATATACTTTGTTTGATTATTCATTTTGCTATGTTATTCCCTTTTTTTTAACATAAAATAACGCACTGGGCGTCTATCTGGATTTCAGTATGAATTTTTTTTTTTAAATTACCTACCATACAATTTTAAAATCATAACCGTATTCTGTCTTTGTAACATTCTACAGTGAACATCATTTGTGGAAATTACAGTGTGACCCAACTCAACAGCGGGAAATTGAGTCTCGTAAGAGTGCAGTACATTACGGCATGTGGGGCGAGGGGGCGCCATCGCAAGACCTTGCTCCACTTGGGAAAAATCCCTAGGATCGCCTCTGTTTATACGCCCCTTTTATATATATATATATATATATATATATATATATATATATATATATATATATATATATATATATATATATATATATATATATATATATATATATATATATTAGTTCGGTCCAGAATGATGATAATACTCAGACACATATACTGTCATACACATGCAGACATGCACACACACTGACGCACAAATGCAAACACTGACACACAGTCACACACATACACCTGTCACACACACTTATACGTACATACTCACATACACATACTCACACATGCACTTCCACTATTGTACGCATGCACACATACACACACTCACACATACTGTCACACACATAAACTGTCCCAATTATACACTGATACAAACACCGTCACAAACATACACTGTCTCACACATGCACACATATATACCCACTCTCACATATAGTCATACACATGCACACTCACATACTGTCCCACACATGTACACACATATGCAACCCCCACACATGCTGTTTAGCGTGCATTCACATAACTCATATATATTCTCACACACATGCACTGTCTCACACATGCGACCTCCCCCCCCACTCCCCCGCCTCTCTCTCACACACACATGACTCGTTCAGTACTCTCTCCCCCAAATACCTGTACTATTGTACATGTATCAGATAGTTCACACACATATTCTCTTATATAACACTCACAGACATAACATCGCACACACATACACTGTCCGTTACAAATGTATACACTGTCACAGATACACTCTTTCACACACCCACGCTTACAAACTCACACCTATATACTCCCACACCCACACTTTCAGTCGCACACACACGATCGCATGTGCACTTTCTCACTCACACACGATAACACGCACGCACTTTCTCTCACACATACGCAATTACACACATGCATTTTCACGCAGTTACTCACATACTCTCATACATACTTTTTGACATGCTTATACCCACACACATAAACTGTCATATCTTTCCCACTCAGGCACACATATGCGTACACACTGCCCCACAATCATACATACACACTTTCACACACTTAAAGTCTCACACACGCGCAGACACATTCACATCTTCACATATCTAGACTCTCACACTGGTAGGCTCTTTACACATAAACATGCACACACGGACACGTTAACACACTCATTAACATACACGTGCTTCAAATAGCAGGCATGTTGAATTTTTTTTAAAACAACGTATAAACATATTTCACCATCACCATTGTGATCATCATCACTTTTATCATCATCACCACCATCATCGTGATCATTATCACCATCACCATCGTCATAATCATCATCATAATTATCATCATTATCACCATCATCACCATAATCATCATTACCATCATCACCCTCAACATCCTCATCACCGTCATCATCATCATCAGGACCATCATCATCGTCATCATCACACTAAGGAAACTTATCGATAGCATTACAGGGTATTGTACTGGAAACCCCAGGATAAAAGAAGGAGAGATAGACCGGTAAACCCATTGTGAAGGTAACTGGAAGCATAAATGAGAATGTTGAGGAAGTCATGGAACGACCTGGAGTTGATGGCATGGGACAGGAAATCTGGGCATACGTTTTATTGAAAGCCTGTGCTTCTTGCTGAGTTGAAGGCTGACGAAACATACTGTCCGTTGTTAATGTCACGAGAATACATATTACCACAACGAACGTGACTTCCCGCACGCGCTGATACAACTTGTAATACAAGTTGCTCTCGCTTCTCTGAATATGATTTACTGCTGCCGCGGAATTTTCATAAATTAACCTCGAAACCCTATACATTGTATTAAAAAAAGGGGAAGGGGGGTTGTTCTGGTAGGGCTATATGGATCGACTATTTTGCATTCCATACAACGTTTAAGTCCTCCCCCACCCGCCAAGATAACAGGTGTCTGAACTGAATTAATTGGTTGTTTCTTTTGTCGCAAAAGGCTGTTTTCTGTCTTCACATGCTGTAGCCAAACTGCATCTGTGATTGTTTTCTGTCCAGCCCATCTCTCTTTTGTAATTTTTGAAATTGTTTCTCCAATCTTCTTTTCTTTTAGTGGTGTACTCGAGTGGGATGATTCTGTGATGTCCTCGGAGCATTACTATTATATATTTTGTCACTCCATCATTTCTCCTTTATAAGGGATTTGTGGGGAATGTCATCAGCTGCCATGTCTACATCGAAGATTGGCAGTAATGGATCTTCAACGTCTTTTGTTTCTTGTCTTGATGGTACACTCTAATAGACTCTTTCCTGTCCATCTCTTGATGTTATCTTCCCACTTATAGCGCTGTCTTCCTCTTGCACGTTTGCCTTCAACTCTTCCTTCTGTTATGGTCTTCTGCAAGGTGTTATGTCTTTTTACATGGTCAAACTATTTTAGCTGTGTAATTTTGATTTGCTTCTGTGATGGGGCCGAAAAGGAGACGCCCGCCCCCTACCTGTTTCTAGGCAGATTTATCGCCCATATTTTCGATGTGCGCGAAGCATGCTTGGATGTAAATTCTTCAAGATTGATGAAAAAGGCCATAATAATGCCTTAAAATTAAGTTGTGGTGTAGAATTGTGTTTTTGCTCTAGAAATAGTCGTGTATATTTCTGTTTTCGGCCCTTCTAAAGCAAATAATCGCGAGTGTTGTTTATGCGGCCAAATCGATACGCCTAGCGCGCAGTAAAGTGAGTGATTCGACCTGGGCTAATAAAAGAAGGAGCGAACCGGCAAGCGGGCCTACTTTGCCACAGCCGCCCAGAGAGAACAGACGAAGTAAGACACAGAGCCAAGCTGTAAATGCCTTGAGCACAATTAGCAATCGGGCACATGCTGGGTGTTTTGTTTTGTTATGTTCGTTGGTTTATTTGTTTAATGTTTGTTGAGTCACTGAATGGGTTGTAAAAATAAATACAGCCCCTGCCTCTAGAATCACGAGTTTTATTGTTGTTCGGGTCGGTGCGAGTGTGAAAAGAGAGAGATCAAATATCACAATATAATCATCATCATCATCATCTCGCCCACCCTACCACAATTGGCGTCGTCGACAGGATAAGGCAGACAGTGACACTGAGCAAACAGCAAACGAGCAAATATAATAATGTAAACACCCAGCAGTGCGGTCTTGCAGCAAGATGGCATCGATCAATGCGCCTGTGAAGATATTGTACGTGAAGGGGCCAGAGATAAGGTTATTTAGTGGAGAGGGGAGTTGCACTTGGCAAGAGTTTGTGGGAGATGTGGAAGCCGCGTGGAAGGTGGCGCCTTTTTGGGCAGAAGACAAGTTAGACATGATCTGGAGCAACGTGACACCATGGGTATCTAGAGAATTACGGATACATGGCGGAGCCAAGGCCAGCCCTGAGCAGTTACTCAAGATAATAGAAAGAGCCTACAGCGAGCAACCACCAATCAGTGAGACGACCAGGAATTTCCAGGCCGGGAGTCAGGGGCCTAGGGAATGTGCTGTTTTCTGTGAAGTCAAGAAGCCAGAGACACTGGTACAGATAGCAAGTGCAGAAGATCAGAATGAAAAGGAGGCACTTAAAGCAGAATTATCTCTCCTAAAGGCCCAGCTAGCACAGATGTCACAGTCCAGTTCGCCAGCACAAGAGGAGGTGCAGAGAAAGAGAGCACCATGCCAGCCGCGGGAACAGCCAACGCAAGACGAGGAGGTGTGTCCGCGGGAACAGCCAACGCAAGACGAGGCACTTCCGAAGAGATGTTTTGGATGCAAATCCCCAGAACATTTGATAGCCGCCTGTCCCTCAAGGAGCTCTTTCCCTAGACGGACTCACAACCGGGTTGCCTTTAGGGCGCAAGCCAAGAGATGGCCACGACAACTGTCACACTAAGGGCGCCGAGAGAATTGGCCTTCGTCTAGGGGAGGAAACCCGTCCTAAGCAGATAGGAGGGAGTGCAAATCAAGGTTCAGCAGAGGAGACTCATCAAAAGCAGGTTGTGGGGAACGTAAGCCACTGTTCACATAAAATGGGTGTAAAACCCGTCAGGAGCAATCCCCCTTCAAAGTCGACAGTTGCAAGCACTGACAGGCAGATGTCACGGGCAGGCAGCGACGCGGCACCGGTGAGCGAGTCTTCAAGACCACAGCGGCTGACAGCCCGACAACGTACAACTGGGGGCATCACGACCAAGAGTGTCCCCAGCCGGGTTGTACCGATTACAGAATCTGAGCACAAAGCATCGCCGCTCAGAAAGAGTCCTGCGCAGCACCAACGATCCGAGAGATTTCGACTGAAGCGACAGAGGTAGTGATGTTGTCGGGACGACAACAAAATTAGGAGGGAGATATGTGATGGGGCCGAAAAGGAGACGCCCGCCCCCTACCTGTTTCTAGGCAGATTTATCGCCCATATTTTCGATGTGCACGAAGCATGCTTGGATGTAAATTCTTCAAGATTGATGAAAAAGGCCATAATAATGCCTTAAAATTAAGTTGTGGTGTAGAATTGTGTTTTTGCTCTAGAAATAGTCGTGTATATTTCTGTTTTCGGCCCTTCTAAAGCAAATAATCGCGAGTGTTGTTTATGCGGCCAAATCGATACGCCTAGCGCGCAGTAAAGTGAGTGATTCGACCTGGGCTAATAAAAGAAGGAGCGAACCGGCAAGCGGGCCTACTTTGCCACAGCCGCCCAGAGAGAACAGACGAAGTAAGACACACAGAGCCAAGCTGTAAATGCCTTGAGCACAATTAGCAATCGGGCACATGCTGGGTGTTTTGTTTTGTTATGTTCGTTGGTTTATTTGTTTAATGTTTGTTGAGTCACTGAATGGGTTGTAAAAATAAATACAGCCCCTGCCTCTAGAATCAAGAGTTTTATTGTTGTTCGGGTCGGTGCGAGTGTGAAAAGAGAGAGATCAAATATCACAATATAATCATCATCATCATCTCGCCCACCCTACCACAATGCTTCATTAGTTCTATTTACATTCCTAGGCTTTCTAGGACCTCTTTATTGTTTCCTTCTCTTTCCATGAGACGTGCCCCATTCTTCTTTAAATCCACACCTCAAAGGCATCAATTCTTTCCTCTAATTGCTTCTTCATTATCATGTTTCTACACCATACAATAAAAAAGAATATATATATATATATATATATATATATATATATATATATATATATATATATATATATATATATATATATATATATATATATATAATGAATCTCAGTTTGAATTTGTGACTTAGTTGTTTAGGTGTTATTATGTGTCTCACGTTGTTGATGATGGGAGATGTGAAAGTGTACAAGTATGTGTCTCATGTTGTTGATGATGAGAGATGTGAAAGTGTACAAGTATGTGTCTTACGTTGCTGATGATGAGAGATGTGAAAGTGTACAAGTATGTATCTCATGTTGTTGATGATGAGAGATGCGAAAGTGTAAAAGTATGTGTCTCATGTTGTTGATGATGGGATATGTGAAAGTGTACAAGTATGTGTCTTACGTTGTTGATGATGAGAGATGTGAAAGTGTACAAGTATGTGTCTTACGTTGTTGATGATGAGAGATGTGAAAGTGTACAAGTATGTGTCTCATGTTGTTGATGATGGGATATGTGAAAGTGTACAAGTATGTGTCTTACGTTGTTGATGATGAGAGATGTGAAAGTGTACAAGTATGTGTCTTACGTTGTTGATGATGAGAGATGTGAAAGTGTACAAGTATGTGTCTCATGTTGTTGATGATGGGAGATGTGAAAGTGTACAAGTATGTGTCTCATGTTGTTGAAGATGGGAGATGTGAAAGTGCACAAATCGGACCATTTTATCTTATGCTGTACATCAGGGATCGGCAGCCGGTCGTTAGTGTCCTGCCGGTAGATCCCAGCGGATACTTTGGTCGATATTTATGTGACGAAGTAGGGGGTAAAAAGAGAGAACTTTCAAGCAAGGGCAATTTCGGACAAGTTAAGGAGAGGTTAAACCCCCAAAATGAAAAAAAACAGAATTATAAGTTAATATCTATATCTGGTCATTTATACTAGCAAAATGACTGAAAATAATACAAAACATTGAGGTATATACTAAAAATTGCAATCTATGGCGGAAAAACAGTGAAAAAAAGGCAAATTTTAGCTTTTGGAAAAACAGTGAAAAAAAGGCAAATTTTAGCTTTTTGGGTATTTTGTTGCCCAAGATATCTCAAATGTGAGTACAACTTGAGTTATGAAATTTGGCTGTTTCATTTGTTAATATATGATAATGATTGTATACTAAAATAATTTTGATTGGTTTGATATCTGAGTTTTTTTAGATTTTAACATACCAATCGAAAAAAAGTTGAAATTTTTAAGGGGGGTATCTTAGCTATTTCTCAACAGTTTTGTAGTTTGTTAACATATATCCTTTATTTTAGTTTATTTTAATGAGCACTATGTGTACAGCATGTGGCCCAAAATTTACTGCTGTATCACTAATAGTTTTTGAAAAATCATGGGCAACGTGCCCACATTTGTGTGAAAAAGGAGGTTTTGAGAAAATTAAGAAAAAAGGGAGGAATTACACTTTTACACAAAATTTACTCACCTCAGTATCCCCCTGCTATGTAGGAATCATCTCTGGTATTTTCCTTTATTGATTCCATGTTCTGTGTCATACTTTGCAGCTTACTTTTAATTAAATTCTTCATTTCAGCAGACTGTATGCGCTTTTCGTCAGTTTCCGAAAAAATACATCCTTTCTCTGGTAGACATGTACTATGTGGGGGGAAGCGATTGCTCTACCCTCAGCAGACTCAGTACATGTAGGAGAGGCTTTGCTCTCAATATTCACAAGATTAGGATACCCTTATCAGATATTAACTGACAATGGTTCACAATTCAGAGGGAAACTGATGGAGGAAGTTTTTAGGATTTTTCAAAATATTCTCGTCCGCACATTTTATCATCCACAATCGATTGGACAAGTGGAAAGATATAACGGGACTCTACTTACAAATTTATGTAAGCTCGCACAGGAGAAACCAGAATCCTGTGATTCGTTCTTACCTGCAGCTTTATTTGCGTATAAGGAGGTACCCTACCACTCTACTGGAATACCTCCAGCCACGTTATTATTTCGATGACCCATCAAAGGACCCCATGGTTAATAAAAATTAGCCAGTCAAAATTATTTTTACACATGAAACTATGTTTGAAAAACTTGAATTCTGTTTGCTTCAGGGAAATGAATATGGTACCAAAAATTAAAATTCATGCATTAGAAGTGTGACAGGGGCCAGGTGTTACCTCACACCCAAGACCCGTGCACTAAGAAAATTTATAAAGGATCGTTTGACAGGGGTTGCAATTATTGGTTGCTTGCAACCCTCTCAGCAGCAGACTTAACAATTCAAGCAACCCAAAGCCTTATGCAGATCAACATTTAATTCTACCGAACAGAACCGAACACCAAACAAACAATCCAACAAACAATCAAACGAACAATCCAACAAACAATCAAACGAACACCCAGTCAGTGTTCATAGACTGTCTGAAAAACAATAAATAAAACAATGTCTAAGTGAACATCAATAGCATGGATAATAACACTTACCATACAGAAAACATGCGCCCACCTGATATCATCAACTATCTCACACACTCATGCGTTTCGTCCAATGCGGCTAGTATGGTGTTGTGCATGAGGCTGGCAATCGCACCGGGTAACATAGGTTGCTACCGAAACCACTACTGCAAGAGCATCTGAATGCTTCATGCTGAGACAAACCACACCGGTGGCCCCATGCTCCTTCAGGAGCGGAGTAGAGAAATATACAACTCTAAGTACGCCCACGTGCTCTCACAAACCATGTTCACATAACAATAATAATCAACTGGACATAAAATAATATTATTCAATACATGTACAACAAATAATCTAAATAATGAGAATTAACTACTACCTCTCAACCGACCCACATCAATACTCGTTCCCGCACTCTGAACATGTCGTAAGTGACGACTGGTGCGCCTGGCCACAAACGTGTCATATGTGACCCCTGACGAGATTGGGAACTCATCACATGAAACACATTATTACAGGAACAACCACTGTAACAGCATAAAAATGCTTCTGTTGACTTGTGGTGGACACCAGCCGCATTGGTGTTTCCATGCTCCACCGGGAGCAAACAGAGAAACACCTGTCTCAACTTGCCTTACGCACCAGAAATCTAAATGACTATTCTCCCTTCTAAGTAACCACTAAAGATAAACAGTAGAATAATCAATAATCGTGAAATACACTTAATTACTTTTACATTAAAGGATAAAATAAAATTACTCTTACATTAAAGAATAATATTCTTGGCTTTAACCAAAAACTGGAACTAAATACACCGCGTGTCGCTCGGCATAACATATTATAGGTTTAACACGCGGAGCGTGTTTGCTCAGACTCGCTATCACCGCCTTTTATCACCACGAGGTTGCTATCTTGCGATTGTTAATCTTATCTAAATTTCGCAGTGAAATAGCCTCACACTATGTCTGCCTTTCTGAAGAATGAAATAATCGCTCTTAAACTTTCACATCTATCTATCTATCTATTTATTCCATTAAACATTAAAATAGCCACATCGATATAATTTCAGAATCCTAGAAAACTAATGCTAATTTAAATTAACTCACGTGCTCAAGGCATTTACAGCTTGGCTCTTGTGTGTCTTCTTCGTCTGTTCTCACTGGGCGGCTGTCTCAACAATCCCAGTTTCGCCACTTGCTACCCCTTTTATAGGCCCTGGCCTAACCACTCAATTTACTGCGCGCTTACGCGCATTAATCTGCGCCACACAGATAACACACGCGATTATTGCTCCAGAATGCATGAAAACACAGATATACACAACTAGAGCAAAAACACTACTAATATGTAGGCTTATTATGGCCTTGTAATAAATCTGCTTGAAGATAACGTGATCAAAAGGCACTAAACCACATAGACAACATGATTGCCCAGATGGGGCCAGCGCCGAGAACGACAGACCTCAAGATGGCGCTGTCACAGAAGCAATATAGCATCACAAATATACCAATTTGTATATTTTACATATATAATTAGGTAAAAATACACTTACCTGACATACTTTAAAAATTTATATAAAATCATCCACAAAGGTTTTAGTGAAAATAAACATACAGAAATGTGGGCAAATGGATGTACTTTCCAGTGCAATATGTATCTAAAATTTGATATTTTCAATGAAATTCTTCATTTTTGGGGGTTAAACCTCCCCTTCAGCTGTAATTCGAAAGCGCGGAATATCCAGAATGAAAGATATTTTTTTTTCCGTGTTCTCAGCGAATACCCAAGAACTAGCTTACCAAAATTAACTTTATTTTAAAGAGGTAGGTGTGTCTAAGAGGTATGGCGTCTGCCTCGAAATAAAGGTACCGTGTTCGATTCCCAGTTGAGGGAGTATAATTTATGGAAATTTTTTTCAGAACCAGTGGTCCTCATGATGTCATACTTCCCCCTGGTCTCCTGGATAGTGAGATCAGACGACTAGCCGCCTCGGATAAGGGCGAAAAAATAGGAGGTCCCGTTTGCACGTTGCCCACGATAAAAACCCCATGGCAGTTGGAAATCGTAAAGAGTAGGTCATAAGGCCGCTGCCCTGGCATAATTTAACCAAAAGTAGATACCTACCCACCACAAAAATATTTATAGAATGTGTGATTCCTATATACACACATTGGGATTCTTGCCGGTGCTACGGAGTTCGTGCACTGTGCTGAAATCCTCCGTATGTGACCTAAGGGAGGAGATCAGAGCACTGATGGAGTTGTGCGTGTGCAATGAAGATGGTCCTTAAAAACACAACAAACCAAACTTATATTTGTCAACTTTATCAGATAGAAAAACTATCTTTGTCTTGGAAGTAACGTTAACAATTAATCAAATATAATTTAGTTTCAATGTTCCTCTACTCTTTTGATGACATTTCAGGAAGTACATCGTCTCTTGTGTTGCCTACCGCTGCTGTACATTGTCTGAGAAAGAAATAGAGCCGTAAAAAGCCGGAGGGGGGTGCAGGATACGGCGAAGTATGGTTATATGTCGCAAGAGGTCGTTATGGTAGCCATAGCGGTTACAAGTCATCAAGAGAATTACAGGCTAAAAGAGGTCCAATGATGAATCCATTCTATAGTAGATGAATTACTGTTTTTTTTTTAATCAACGAAAGAGCGTTGATTCTTTAAAAAAAAAAAAAAACAGAAAGACAAAATTATTAGTCAGTCGTTTGCTGTTTCAGGTTATTTTCACTTTTCTATTTTGAAGTATTTGCACACAATGCAGACATCTCAAATGTTTTTTTTTTTTGACATAGATAAGTTGTAGGAGAGCAAATTAGCAAGAATACGGAGTCATTATTTTTGCTTTTGTTTGTTTTCTTTTGTTTATTAATGAAGAAAATATCATAGTCAACCACTGATGGGATAAAATTAGCATAATCGGTACTTGGGTGTTTGGCGCCCTAAGCAAACAGACAACAGTCCATTTGACAACCCAGTATGCTTACATCCACACACACTCAGGCACATGAAACACGCTCGTTAATTTGCTAATACAAATAAATACCTATTTACAAATGTGTAGAAAGGCCACATAATAATTACCTTGAAATTACAGATTATTTCAACATAAAGTTTTAGTTCTCTTGATTTTACCGTCCTAGGCGACCGCCCAGTAAAATAAAACCGGTCCTGATAATTAGGGGTTTACACTTATGGAAATAAATAACACATAAGGAAGGGAAACCCGAGGCCTGTAAACAGTAAATTAATATTAGACAAACATAAAGGTATGTTTTCAGGCACTCGTAAGAAATAAAGAAGTAGAACACTTGGACAACAGAAAAACAACAGACGTGAGTGGCTTACCCAGGGTTCGAACCCCGTACCTTCCGTACGACAACTCCGCCTAGCTATCAAGCGAATCACACTGACCCCACGGCCAGCTAGGCATCCCCTTATGGAACCATGGTGTATTAGTACTTGTCTCTCCACCCCTAATACAGAAATAGTCCAGTCGACCTGGGCCGGAAGTTAGAAGGGAGTTCATTCTCAAAGCGGCTGCAAATGAGGTTACGAACACCAAGCTATACTCGGGCGCGAGTTAAAAAAAAACACCATTCCTTGTCGGTTTCAGATGGATCTGCATGTATTGTGAATACCCTAGGATTAACGTATTCACAACGAATATATCTTTTTGAGAATGCAGACGATTGTTACACCGTTAATGTTTCTGTGTTGTCATTTCGTTATTAAAAACATTCATAGATTAAGAGCCCGGAGTCTGTTGCCAGCGATCTTGAAAACACGGAATCTAAAGTGAGCGACATGATCGCTGAAGTATATCTACTCTCCTTCAACTCGAAGCACAGGTCAGCTAAATTTTTAATTACATTATGATACTTTATGTTCAGCAACTTGTATGTTCTAATCAGCTGTATAGTAACCAAGTTTTCCGATATGTAGCCTAGGCCTAATTTACTGCATTTTTCTTGTTTTTCCTACACTTCCTCCAACTCAACCGCTTGCTGCGGTTAGATCTATAACTCTATGGCAGTCGTTCATCTTGATGAAACCAAGCGGTAAATTTAGTTTTAATGTACGTTAAGTTTAGCACATATAGCTGGAGAATAGTTTCATATGTGCGTGAAATTTTCAGCATATGTTTCGCATAAAAAGACATCAGCGAACAGGGCGCAATCCCCCCAAGAAAAAATGCTTAACGAAGGCTTGTACAGGTGCTCTATTTTTTCTTTTTAGTTTAAGAGTGTAAGTTTAGGAATCTTACACCTAACCCTAAGCCCCCAGCTTTAACCCTAACCCAAACAACGCTGGCGATTTATTACGATGACATTGAAGAACACGTCCCAATATTTTTCATTTCAACTAAATTTACTAGTGATAGTTTTGATGCAGTACAGAGTTTAGTTTTATCATATAGTATTTATGTTGCTGCTTTGAGTAGCCTAAATAGTAACACCCTCATGCTAGATTTAAAAAAAATTATATTTACCAATATTAAAAAAAAAAAACAATAGCTTGATTGCAAATATGCGAGAATTACACTGCCTACACTATTGTGTTTGTTTTCCCTTTTTTTTTTTTAATGAGTGTAGGCTATTTGCTATATAATTATAATATTAATAACACAGCATTGATTTCTGAAGCATTTTGTTTTGTATCATAAGGTAGCCAGTCTCATGCACAACTCAGATTAATGGCTGGTTATGGCATATCAAAATGAATTGTAGTCCTATTCTTTCTGTGTCTGCTCAAAGACCCACAGGAGCTGCATGGGACAATTAAACTTAGACTGTCATTAAGAACTCTGGACAGTCAAACTTTTAGCAGACAGCAGGAACATACGATAGTTAAACTATGACTCATAAAAGCAGGGAGTGTTATTTTAAAACTACAACTGTCGTAAAACATCTTTCTTCTTTGATCCTTAGCCGCCGACCATCTAAGCAGTCAGTGGCCATCACGCCTGGTGGCGTCTTGTAGGGCAACAACAAATTGATTCCACTTTGCTTGGTTGGTGGCCATCCTTCGTACAGTGCCCCAACTCTGGTTCATTCTTTGCACCTCAGCCTCCACATTCCTCCGCCAAGTTTTTGGTTGGCCTCTCTTTCGTTTTCCTTCAGGGGTCCATAGCATAGTTGTTCTTGTGATGGCATTGGGGTCTCTTCTGAGGACATGGACAACCCAGCTCCAGCGTCTGCCAGCTATGATGGTGTGCATGTTCTCTTCCTTGCTCCGAGTAAGCAGATCTTGGTTGGTGGTGGTATTCGGCCAAAAGATTCTGAGAATTTTTCTTAGGCATGTTTTGTGAAACGAGGAAAATTTCGACATTTACTTCTCTGTAACTCTCCAGCATTCTGCACCATAGAGAAGCACAGAAAGCACACAGCGCTGATATAATCTTAATTTTGTGCTGTACTGAGAGGACTTCCAGATGTTGTTTAGACTAAAAAAGGCTGTTCTTGCTTTGGACAAAGAAGTTAAACGCCAATCCCGAGCCAACAAAAGGAATTTCCTAGACGATCTTGCAAGACAGGCAGAAGAGGCAGCACTGAGAAATGAACAAAGCACAGTATACAAAATAACTAAATTCATCAGCGGAAAACAAGGTGCAAACAATATTACATTAGTAAGAGATAAGCAAGGAAATCTCATCACAACAGCAGAGGGACAGGAAACAAGATGGGCAGAACATTTCAGAGAAACTCTGAACAAGGAACAACCAGAGACACAATTGAATGTTCCTGAGGCTGAAAACGATCTAGATGTTAATACAGACATTCCACGAAAAGAAGAAATCATCACAGCAATCAAAGGATTAAAGAATGGAAAAGCTCCTGGTCATGATAACTTAAATGCAGAGCTATTTAAGACAGACCCTGAGCTAGCAGCAGAACTATTAGAACCGCTATTTGCACAAGTCTGGAAAACAGGGACAGCACCAACAGAGTGGAACAAAGGAATAATTGTCAAATTGCCCAAGAAGGGAGATCTTGCAGACTGCAATAATTGGAGAGGAATCACTCTTCTCTCAGTTCCCAGCAAAATACTAGGCAGGATAATTATACAGAGAATTTCAAAAGCAGTAGACCACAAACTAAGGAAAGAACAAGCAGGATTTAGAAAGAACAGAAGATGTGTAAATCATATATTTACTCGGGACCCAAAGACGCAGCAATAGAGAACGCAGTCAGCTACTCATAGCTTGACTGCCTGCGTCAGGACCAGCGAACCAGAGCTGGTCAAGACCGTACTCCACCTCCACGTGGTGGTCCTGGAAACAGTCTGCAGCAGTGCAGTCTGGCTGAGCGAGTGTGGATCGCAATGGGAAGGCAAACCCGGTTCTAAAAAATGTCGTGCAGAAGTCGGATGTGTCGACCGAAAGGTGCAGATATCACAGCTTAGGCGTAAACAGACACAACGCAACCACCGTCCTTTTCAGGACGAACGAAGAAGAAGAAGAAGAATATATTTACTCTCAGGAACATTATAGAGCAGTGCTCAGAATGGCAAAAACAGCTGTACATTAATTTCGTTGATTTTGAAAAGGCTTTTGACAGTATACATAGGGACAGTTTATGGAAAATACTGAGGGCTTATGGCATTCCAAGCTGCATAGTGTCAATCATAAAAAGCCTCTATGCCAACTTTACGTGTAGTGTTGGGCAGAGCAACTTAACCTTTGAAGTGAAGACAGGAGTACGACAGGGATGCCCCTTATCAACCACTCTATTTTTAACAGTCATAGACTGGGTGATGCGCCAGGCAACAGAGGGCAGTCCAAGAGGAATAAGATGGACTACATTTTCTTCGTTGGAAGATCTGGAATATGCAGATGACATTGCACTGCTAACATATTCACATCAACACATCCAGGAAAAAACGGATAGACTTAATAAGTATAGCCAGCAGGTGGGCTTGAACATCAATTTAAAGAAGTCAGAGGTCATGACGCTCAGTGTCAGCAACCCTGAGCCCCTATCAGTAAGGAATCAGCAACTGGTACAGACAGACACCTTCACATACCTAGGATGCATAGTAACACTAGACGGCGGGGCAAGCAGTAGCTTCTTTATATCAGCCGCAAAAGCTTTTCTGGTAAGGGGGTCCTTCAATTTGCTGATGTCAAACCTTTTCTGTGTAGTTACAGTTGGTCCAGCCGTTCTTAGTTTCACTTTCAGCTTTCCTACTACTAAATGGTGATCACTTCCCACATCCGCACCTCTTCTTACCTTCACATCTTGTAATGCATGTCTCCATCTACCGTTGATCATAATGTGGTCTATCTGGTTTCTGTCCCGCCCATTTGGTGATTCCCATGTTAATTTGTGAATTTCTTTATGTGGGAAAAGTGTTCCTCCAATGACCAGGTTGTTAATGCTACAGAAACTTATTAATCTATCCCCATTTTCGTTTGCTGTTCAGCTGCCGCATTTCCCCATTACTCTTTCATTATATGTATTGTGTGTTCCAACTTTCGCATTGAGGTCTCCCATTACTACGATAAGATCATATCTAGGTGGGTCTTCCATTTCTTTCTGCAGTTGTTGATAGAATTCATCCTTGACCTCATCATCGCTGTCCTTCGTTGGTGCGTAGCATTGTATTATTGTAGTGTTGGTGAATCTCCCTCTCAATCTTATCAGTCTGTTGTTGATGGGTTTCCATTCCAGTAATGTCCTTTCTATTCCTTTCTGTAGAATAATGGCTACACATTCATTGTGCTGTCCATCCTCTCTTCCAGAGTAAAGTACTGTTTCTACTGTTGCTGTTTTAACTTTTCCTGCCCCTGTCCATCTGCTCTTGCTTATCCCTAGAATCTGTAATCTATAGTTTCTCATTTCTGCTGTGACCTGTTTTAGTTTACCCGTCGTCTCGTTCATTGTCCTGACATTCCAAAATCCTATTCTTGTTTCACGTTTTGCGGTCAGGATGTCCATTTTCGTGTCAGTGGCTTCCTTTCGGCTTTCACCACTGACAGTCATACGAGCCTCAGACTCCAGATGTCCGTCCCGCAGCAAAGTTTGTTCATTTGTTGTCATTTCCCTAACTTCATTTCTTCAAACATAGTGTCAGTTTAAAAACTATGACTGTCCTTAACAACAGGTAAAGTTATTTTTAAACTATGAATGTCATAAAAACAGGGGATGTCACTTTAAAACTGCGACTGTCATAAAAACAGGGGATGTCATTCCCCTGTTCTGCTGTCTTTCAGTTCTGTGTGAAGCACAGGCCTATGATATGTGATTAGAAGCATAATAATTCGGTCTCTGGCAATCTTCTTACTTGCTTATTCATCCTCTATGATTGGCCACCATACAACAGTAGCTTGGGAGAATGCCCTTCCTTTCAGTGACTAAGATTTGCTGCACATAGTGTTTTGTAAAATTTACACATGAAGACTTGGGTTGCCATTAAGATGGAGTGTTCGAGTGGCAAAGTGGTTATAGTGCTTGCCTCTCGTGGCAAAGTTACTGGATTGCTTACTTACTTAGTCGTTCCTCTTCTACTCTTAGGCCGCTTACACACGAGCGTTTCTTGACGCGCGTTTCTCACGCGTTACGAATGATGGAGTAAGGGATTTACAGGCTGCTCAGCCGAGCGAGACTGTCTGTAAATCCGTACTCTTTCATTCGTCACGCGAGAGAAACGCCCGTCAAGAAACGCTCGTGTGTAAGTGGCCTAAGATGTAGAGGTTTGCCAGAGAGAGTGCCATACTATCCTGTCATTATTGATCTCGATGGCAATATGCTGCTTTACAGTTGAGTCCCCACAGCCGAAAAAGCTAAAGGGAGTGTGGGTTCTTCTTCCTCTTTCGCCCTCAGACTTCCACATTAATGACTCCAATAAAGGCAGTAGTCAGCTCAAGGTTCCTAACATCTCGTTCGCCTTCAGACTTCCACATTAATGACTGTAATAACTGCACTAGTCAGCTCAAGGTTCCTAACATCTCGTTCGCCTTCAGACTTCCACATTAATGACTGTAATAACTGCACTAGTCAGCTCAAGGTTCCTAACATCTCGTTCGCCTTCAGACTTCCACATTAATGACTGTAATAACTGCACTAGTCAGCTCAAGGTTCCTAACATCTCGTTCGCCTTCAGACTTCCACATTAATGACTGTAATAACTGCACTAGTCAGCTCAAGGTTCCTAACATCTCGTTCGCCTTCAGACTTCCACATTAATGACTGTAATAACGGCAGTAGTCAGCTCAAGGTTCCTGACATCTCGTTCGCCTTCAGACTTCCACATTAATGACTGTAATAACGGCAGTAGTCAGCTCAAGGTTCCTAACATCTCGTTCGCCTTCAGACTTCCACATTAATGACTGTAATAACTGCACTAGTCAGCTCAAGGTTCCTAACATCTCGTTCGCCTTCAGACTTCCACATTAATGACTGTAATAACGGCAGTAGTCAGCTCAAGGTTCCTAACATCTCGTTCGCCTTCAGACTTCCACATTAATGACTGTAATAACTGCACTAGTCAGCTCAAGGTTCCTAACATCTCGTTCGCCTTCAGACTTCCACATTAATGACTGTAATAACGGCAGTAGTCAGCTCAAGGTTCCTGACATCTCGTTCGCCTTCAGACTTCCACATTAATGACTGTAATAACGGCAGTAGTCAGCTCAAGGTTCCTAACATCTCGTTCGCCTTCAGACTTCCACATTAATGACTGTAATAACTGCACTAGTCAGCTCAAGGTTCCTAACATCTCGTTCGCCTTCAGACTTCCACATTAATGACTGTAATAACGGCAGTAGTCAGCTCAAGGTTCCTAACATCTCCATACAGTTATTCGTGCAGTGAAGTAGATTGTTGCCATTTGCTACTCCGTTCATTGCTGTATGTTGGGCAGGACTGCAGCAGGTGTTCAGCTGTCATTGGGCGGATGCTGCAGGTGCAGAGATCTGTTGCACCAATTCTATACTTGTGATATAGATAGTATCTCAATCTGTTGTGTCCAGTGCATAGCCGAAAATTGGTGACCTGGTGTCGCCTAGATAGCATCATTGTTTAAGTAACCTGGGTGCTCTCTTTCCCATTTGGACTTGAATTTGGTTTTTGACATTATTGGCCGTGGTTATTCATACTACACTACATGCTACTAAAAGCTACTTCTGATAGCAGAACATATACTGTATTTTTGACAAAAAGCTTTACCTTGCTATGAGCTATCCAGTTATCCATGTTTGGCTAACGTTTTACCTTTCTGTTAGTTATCCAGTTATCCATGTTTGGCTAAAAGCTGTAACTTGCTATGAGCTATCCCAGTTATCTGTTTGGCTAAAAGCTGTATCTTGCTATGGCCTATTCCAGTTATCCATGTTTGGCTAAAAGCTGTGCCTTGTTATGAGCTATTTGGTTATCCATGTTTGGCTAAAATGTGTACCTTGCTGTGAGCTATCCCATTTATCCATGTTTGGCTAAAATTTGTATGAGCTATCCAGTTATCCATGTTTGACTAAAAGCTGTACTTTGCTATGAGCTATCCATGTCACTGCATGTTTTCTTCCAACAGAATTTTATTACCAGTAGCAACCATGAATGGGATGGAAGCACGTTCACAAGATTATGTTGGCTTTTAAAGTGCATTCAAATGATGATGTAAAAGACATTAATACTGGGAACCACTGTTACAAGGTCACATAAATGCTTTTGTCCAAAGGTTCCTGCAAAAGGACCAGCTGTATCGGTGGTTCCATGCTGCGTAAGGAGGAAAAAAGTGGGATGATGACCTTGAATTGTTCAATATTGTCGTGATTAGATCAGGTGCCATCTCCACATCAAAGGTCGGCTACAAAGATAGTATAGGAATACCCCTTCCTCGTGTATGCTGTAAGAAGTGACTGGCGTGGGAATTGCATCGTCACCATGTAAAAGAAGTTGCTACTTAAACCACAGCTGCAGGAGCACATGAATACTTTACTGCAGGTTTCTTGCAAGCGGACTAGATGGCAGGGGTGATCCCCCGTGCCCCATAGGGAGCGAAAAAGGGAATGACAATGGTGAACTGCAAGGAGACACGTGACGCGGGCCTCACAGAGATTCATTCATTCATAACCCTCCACTCCCAAAGGAGCATAGGCCTTCAACAAACACATGCCAAGTCCTCCTGTCACGTGCCATCATCTCAAGTTATTTCCACGTTCTCCTTATCATTTTCACCTCTGCTTCCAGCTTTCTTCTCCATGTGCTTCTTGATCTACCTCTGCCTCTTTGCCCTGGGGGTTCCAGAACAAGGACTGCCTTGTAATGCTATCAACAGGTTTCCTCAGTGTGTGTCCTATTTATCGCCATCTTCTCATCTCTTGTTCCACTGGCACTTGTCTAGTTTTTGTCCTCAGTTCCACGTTGGTAACCTTGTCATACCATTTTAATCCCTCTATTCTATGCAAGCACTCATTTATGAAAGTCTGTAGCTTTTTGGTTGTTGTCTTTGTTGTTCTCCATGTCTCAGAGTCATACAATAGGACTGACTTCACATTTGAGTTGAAGATTCTTATGTTCGTGTTGGATCCGATTTCTCTTGATCTCCATATATTTCCCAATGCAGTGAAAGCTCCTCTTGCTTTTTTGTATTCTTATTTTGATATCACTGTCTGTCCCTCCAACTTTGTCTATATTGCCGCCAAGATATGTGTACGATTCTACATCTTGTATTGGTGTTTCTTCAAGTTTCAACCTTGTTATCATTACCTGCATTTATTCTCATTATTTTTGTCTTTTCCCTGTGTATTTTCAGACCCAATTCCCGTGACACTCTCATCGAGTGTTTTCAATTTGTCCTGCATCTGATTACGGTTAAGGGACAGAAGAGCCTAGTCATCAGCAAAATCCAGATCATCCAACTGCTTAGTCACAGTCCACTGGATTCCATTTCTGTTGTGTGTTGTCGATGTTCTCATAACCCTGTCTATTGCTAGTAAGAAAAGAAATGGAGACAAGAGGCATTCCTGTCGCACTCCTGTTCTTATCCCAAACGGTTCTGTAAGCTGTCCTTCATGAAGAACTCTGCATGTCATGTCTTCATATGTTTTCTTTATTAAATTAATTATCTTAGGGGAAATCCATAATGCCTCATCGATTTCCAAAGTGATTCTCTGTCTAAAATGTCAAATGCCTTTTCGTAGTCCACAAATCCGATGTATAAGTGGTAAATTCCATTCCAGACTTTGTTCAACTATTATTCTCAAAGTGGCTATCTGGTCTGTACAGGATCTGTTTTGTCGAAAACCTGCTTGTTCATCTCTCAGTTTCTTGTCTATGGACTCTTTTAATCTCTCAAGGATAATCCTGTTTAATACTTTTCCTGGCACTGATAGTAACATTATTCCTCTATAATTTGTGCACTCTTGTAAATTTCCCTTCTTAGGCAACTTAACCAGATATCCTTCCTTCCATTCTGCTGGTATCTCTTCCTTTTCCCAGACTTTACCAAGTAATTTATATAACATCTCTGTATCCGTGTCGATATCTGCTTTGATGGCCTCTGCTGGAATGCCATCAGGTCCAGACGCTTTTCCATCTCTTAGAAGCTTTATGGCTTTCTTTATTTCTTCTTTCGTCACAAAGATGGTTAGTGAATAAAGACTTGAGAAAGGTCACGAACGTGGCGTAATTTCTTGTGTAGATACCTCCTCATCGTCAGCTGCCATTTCCACATCGCAGGCTGGCTGTAATGGATCGCCAACGTCTTCTGTCTCTTGTCTTGATGGTGCACTCTGATAGATTCTTGATGCTATCTCCCCACTTATAGCGCTGTCCTCCAATTTGCACGTTTGCCATCAATTCTTCCTTCTGTTACATAAGGTCAGTAAGTTGTTATGTCTCTTTATGTATCCAAATTATAATGATTTGGTCACAGACTTGAGACACGACGGGTTCTCTGCAAGGGTCGTGGCTGTTGAGGTAGGTGCAAGATGTCTAGTGGCTGCTTCAATGTATGATCTACTAAAACTGTTGGGTTTGAAAGGACAGTCAAGATCAAGGGCACTTAAGAGACTCAGTGAAACTACGGAAAGGGCATCGTGGTGGCTGTGGAACAACCGCAATAAGCTATGGAATCCAGGACAGTAATTTATCTTCAACATAAGGGTTACTTTTATAATTGCCTCCGGCTGGCAGAAGAACAAGAGCGAAGTTGAACGTTGCAACCACGGTGGAGTGGGTTCAATTCTCTCCACAAGACAACAGGAGGTTGACACGTGGGAGTCATGACCCAAGTGGGCCAGCCCCTTAAAGTGTAAAGGAGATTAAGGGGCCGAAACACTTGATCTACCGGGGACTCCTTCTGATGATCAGATTGGCTCCTGTTGTGTCGCTCTGTAGTTACCTGTCATCATGGAACTGACAGGTACAGAGAAAAAGCGAGTAGTCCCGGTGACACAGCCGGGCGGCGAGATAGAAGTCCTTTAAAAAAAATTGGTAATTTATCTGGAATTGTATTTATCAGGATTGCCTTCACGCTCCACTTATTACCTGGATCTGTTGTAATGACATTTTTCCCCCCTTCATTAATATATTCACGGGAGTCTCATCAGCGATTTCTGTTTCGCGACATATTATTGTCATTTATTTCGTGATGTATTTAATTTAGTTTTCGCTTCCTTGCGCGTATATTTTGGTTTGTTTCGCCACCAGACGACGGCATTGTGGCTTGATATAGGTGTTTCTCATTGTTCTTGTAAGACGCTTCGTTTATTTTGTTTACCAGGCCGTAATTTATTTGGAAAGAGGCAGAATGGCGCGACCATTATCAGTTACCGTGAATATATACTGTCGGTTTCATTTGCTCATAAAAATACAGCGTATGTGTATGTGTGTATATATATATATATATATATATATATATATATATATATATATATATATATATATATATATATATATATATATATATATATATACATATGTATATATACATACACACAGACTGTATATTGTTTTAGGTTTGGGATGTTTGTTTTCTGGTGGTGAGGCACGAAACTTTCAATCATAGACTGAATTACTTTGGTTATATCAGGGCACATATGGCAGTTGTACGAGTTTTAATGCCGGGTTGATAAATACCAAGCCATGACAAGGACTACTAGTGTCTTCTTAGTTAGCACGATCAATCAGTTTTTTTTTAAACTCCAAAATGGAGCTACGCCACTGTAGATGTCCCCTACGCCACTGTAGATGTCCCCTACACCACAGTAGATGTCCCCTACACCACAGTAGATGTCCCCTACGCCACAGTAGATGTCCCCCTTGCAGGAAGGCTGCACCAAAGCATTCATGTGCCATTGAAACAAGTGGGTTTTGTAGTGATTTGTTTTACAAGATGAAGTTCTCAGCACCGTGCACAACTTCACAGAAGCCGCCCCTTGCGACATACCCGATGGAGCAGTAGTACTATTGTCTCCTCAGAGACAAGAGGGAACTACACGTGACAAATTTTTAAGTTAGCACGATCACGTGTATAAAAATATGGTGAACTGGTCTCACCTAGATAGCTGATGATATGCATCATTTTTTTTTTTTAATGGGATGGGTGCTCTCTTTCCCGTTTGGACTTGAGTGTGGCTATTATAGAAGATGTCAGGAACCTTGAGCTGACTACTGCTTTTATTAGAGTCATTAATGTGGAAGTCTGAAGGCGAACGAGATGTCAGGAACCTTGAGCTGATTACTGCCTTTATTAGAGTCATTAACGTGGAAGTCTGAAAGCGAACGAGATGTCAGGAACCTTGAGCTGACTACTGCCTTTATTAGAGTCAATAATGTAGAAGTCTGAGGACGAACGAGATATCAGGAACCTTAAGCTGACTACTGCCTTTATACTTACTTACTTATTCGTTCCTCTTCTACCGTGAGGTGTAGAGGGTTGTAAAAGAGAGCGCCATACTATTCTATCAGCTGTCTTCCTCCTGGCTTGGTTCCTTTCTAGTCCTCGGTCCTTCAAAGATTGTCTAATGTTGTCCTCCCAGCGGACTTTGGGTCGTCCTGGGGGTCTGGATCCCTGGCTCTTAGTTTCCCATGCTTGTCGTGGTAGCCGATCTTCTCCCATTCTGCAGACATGGCCAAACCATCTCAGTTGGGACTGTTCTACTTGGGTCTGCAGGGGTTGGGTTTTTAGGCCTTGTTTCGTCTGGTTGCGGACCATGTCTCTTCTTGTTACTTCAACCACCTTCCTCAGATACTTCATTTCTGAGGTTTGGATCTAGCTTTTGTGGGTTGTAGTCATTGCCCATGACTCGCATCCATATGTCAAGACTGGGACATAGGTGGACATTTTGACGCGTCCTTGAAAAAGGCAGGAAAAGGTTACATGTAGTCTGTTGTAGAAAGGGGGAGAAAAATTATGGGATGGCTTAACACCAAATATATTTAGCAGTAGATATCTAAGAATGAGAGAGGAAAAAAACTTGGTAGTGTCCAAAAATCAAGTCTGCTTTTGCTTTTAATTTCAAATTTCAAAATTGTCGTTCGTTCATTGGCCAAAGCCTTTCATATTATTGAGAAAATTCAAAGGCTTGACGCCATTTGTAGAAGATAGTCCCGAGAGCAGGACGTTTTGTATTTCTGAAGAAAAGTGATTAGCTTTATTAAAGCAAATATATATGAAAGTATAGGCATTACAGTTCAGCCAGCAGTATATCTGGAATCTGCTATTCAACGTACCTGTGTTTTTTTCATTGAATTTCTGGTAAGACCGACATTATTCATATATCTTTTGTTTAAAAATGTGAGTGAGAGGTGCTGCCATCACGACTGTAAGTAATCAGGTCCCAAGCTGATTTGTGCAGGGTCTGACGGAGAATTAAGATAAAACACATTGCCAGTTTTGTAAATGCACATGTTTTGTGAAATAAAATGTTTTCTTAGGTGACCAGAGGGACACAGCTCACCTATCCCATTGTATGGTAGAAAAGAAAGATTAATAATATTATTGCAGATGCATTGCCGCCTTTGTAGGAGAGACATGTGAACAACACTGGTACACTGTGGAATGGATGTGCTGGATTGGTCCATTGGATATGACCCAGCTCTTTATTTCTTATGTATGCTCTTTTGTATATAAAACACAGTCTAAATAAGATATCAACCAGGAGACATTGTTTCATTATTACAGGGTTTTATCTGGCACTAGTCCGGTGCCAGATTTCTATGGGAAAGCCGTTGAGAAGTTTGGGAGTCTAGTAGTGATAGGGGTCGCCAGTTTCCCCCCTATTACTTTTGGAGCAGTGATCATTCGGCAGAAAGAATTCAGACAGTTCCAGTGGGCCAGATAAGTGAAATATCTGGTACCCTAACAGTACATCAGCTATAAGAGCAGCATACCCTTGTATTCAAGAAATAAAATATTTCCCTAGTGAAACTAACAGTGATATTATATTTTAAAGAGACTGGGAGTGATTAAAGAATCCCAAACAGCCATCCAGTGTTAGAAACCAGTAATAGACAGATTTTAGTAACATTATTAGTATAATTTACCAGTATTTGTTTGGACACTTGTCCCTGTGGGTCTAAAATTTACATTTTGTATATATCTATAATTCTTTTCATTTTTAAAGTCCTGACCAGAAGAATACTAGGTTCAGGACCAAATAAATCATACAGAAAATTATTAATTGTACAAATTTATCCGAGGTGTTGTTTCTTTTAATCATATACCTTAATACTTGTTTGTGTAGAGGTGTATTATTGTTAAAGTACCATCACACCACACTTGCATATCCCTAGACATTAGACGTAGATATCATTCATACTAGTCAAGAATAAGTCTGCTTGAGGCCCATAAGGTGGTAGCAGAAAGGTATCCTGACAACTCAACCCTAAATTTGTTAGAATCAGGGACCTTCACAGCTGGCCTCATTCAGTACATTAAGGAAAAATATCAACATCATTTCATAACATCAAAACCCACCACGATACATGAGGAGTATGAAAAGATAAGGTGACAGGATATCACCTGTTTTACACCAATGGTGGTCCTGAATTTTTCTGACTTATGGTTTGCCGTCCTCACATAATTTCTGCAAGACTTGTAGAAGCTCTGTATAGCATGAATCAGGGGTGATGAAATGTTCTTCGTTGCCAAACAGTCCCAGAGTTTGTTTCAGGGGACCTTGTCAAATGCCTTTTCCAGATCTAAGAAGCAAAGATGGATCTCTTATACTCAAGAGCCTTTTCACTCAACTGTGTGAGTGTAAAGATTAGGTCTTGAGTACTTCGATTTGCCCGGAAGCCACACTGGACCTCATCCATTTGTGGCTCAGCTTGGCGTCTGAGTCTCTGCTCCAGGATTCTAGAGTAGATTTTACCAGGGACACTGAGAAGGGATATGCATCAATGATTTCCACATTGTTGGTTGTCACCCTTTTTAATAATTGGTGTTATTATGGCAATCTCCCAATCCTTTGGTATGGTCTTGTTGCACCAAGCTGCCCGTAGGACCCTTAAGTAATAGGTCGCCTGCTGCTCCCATGCACTTAATCATTTCTGGTGTTATACCATCATGTCCTCTTGATGTTATCTTACTTATTGAGCTGTCTTCCTCTTGATGTTATCTTACTTATAGTGCTGTCTTCCTCTTGATGTTAGCTTACTAATAGTGCTGTCTTCCTCTTGATTTTATCTTACTTATTGAGCTGTCTTCCTCTTGATGTTATCTTACTAATAGTGCTGTCTTCCTCTTGATGTTAGCTTACTAATAGTGCTGTCTTCCTCTTGATGTTATCTTACTTATAGTGCTGTCTTCCTCTTGATGTTATCTTACTTATAGTGCTGTCTTCCTCTTGATGTTAGCTTACTAATAGTGCTGTCTTCCTCTTGATGTTATCTTACTTATAGTGCTGTCTTCCTCTTGATGTTAGCTTACTAATAGTGCTGTCTTCCTCTTGATGTTATCTTACTTATTGTGCTGTCTTCCTCTTGATGTTATCTTACTTATAGTGCTGTCTTCCTCTTGATGTTAGCTTACTAATAGTGCTGTCTTCCTCTTGATGTTATCTTACTTATAGTGCTGTCTTCCTCTTGATGTTATCTTACTTATAGTGCTGTCTTCCTCTTGATGTTAGCTTACTAATAGTGCTGTCTTCCTCTTGATGTTATCTTACTTATTGTGCTGTCTTCCTCTTGATGTTATCTTACTTATAGTGCTGTCTTCCTCTTGATGTTAGCTTACTAATAGTGCTGTCTTCCTCTTGATGTTATCTTACTTATTGTGCTGTCTTCCTCTTGATGTTATCTTACTTATAGTGCTGTCTTCCTCTTGATGTTAGCTTACTAATAGTGCTGTCTTCCTCTTGATGTTATCTTACTTATAGTGCTGTCTTCCTCTTGATGTTAGCTTACTAATAGTGCTGTCTTCCTCTTGATGTTAGCTTACTAATAGTGCTGTCTTCCTCTTGATGTTATCTTACTTATTGTGCTGTCTTCCTCTTGATGTTATCTTACTTATAGTGCTGTCTTCCTCTTGATGTTATCTTACTTATTGTGCTGTCTTCCTCTTGATGTTATCTTACTTATAGTGCTGTCTTCCTCTTGATGTTAGCTTACTAATAGTGCTGTCTACCTCTTGATGTTATCTTACTTATAGTGCTGTCTTCCTCTTGCACTTTGACTTTCAACTCTTCCTTCCGTTATGGTTTTCAACAAAGTGCTATATCTTTCGATTAGCAGAGTGGTTAGAGCTCTGGTCTCTTGCGGCAAAGGTACTGGGTTCGGAGCACGGTGGCGTCACGCTCCAGTTTACCCAGCTGTAAATGGGTGCCTGATTCTGCTCTTGAATCAGCGAAGTCACAGTCAGCGAGGTAAGGGAACTAGACACCCACCGCATAAAAACGCTGGACATAGTATGACGAAGTCTCTAACACCACTAAACTACGGCAGTATCTGCCGTAGGACAAACTTTGCCTTTTTTTATATGGCCAAAATATTGTAGCTGTCAATGTTTGATCTCCTTCAATAATTCTCTTTTCATTCCTAGATGTTCTAGGACCTCTGTAAACACTACAATACAACTTTCTTTACTGAAACAAAACTTAACATCTATTAACTCCACCACTCGTCAGCTAATATGTACCGACATTCGGGGGCGATTTTGTTTCACTATATCCTCTCCTTCTCCCCCCCCCCCCACCCTAACATTTCTATATCTAGCTATCAGTGGGTACCTGGCTCTGCTCTTGAATTAGGAAAGGCAACGGGGAATGGAACTGGTCACCCCGCTTAATAAACCTGGACCTAGAATAGTGAAGTCTCTGACACTTCACTCCTATGCGGCTACCTTTACCTTTTTTTGTTAACTCCACGAGCCGAATGGTGTACCGTGATATGGCACAGCATTGTCCCAAAAGCCGCGTGGTACCGTCCATTTGGCTTTAGTCAGATTTTCTCATGTCTGCACTTTACACCAGCGTTTGCCATACTAAAATAAGCTGTATCCCTTATGAGAGTTTAGTCTTACGGGTGTACTCCTCTCGGGCGAAGATAGTTTGGTGGGTTTTTTTAATATTACTATTTTATCTACATTAGGGCATGCACACACACACTTACATATCCATGCACAGCCTCATTTTAATCTCCTCCTACGACATGCTTGAGGTTGTAGTGATCCTGTTATTTCTGTCTCGTTAGAGACCCTCTTGGAGCGACACGTGACTACGAACAGTATGCTATGAATGTAAATAACTTGCGATTATGGTTTGGCCAGCCAGCCAACAGCTGTGCTGGTAAAAATAGCAACAATGGCTTCCTAGCCTTCCATAAATATTGCAGACGCCAGTAAAAAAAAAAAAAAAAACTGGGGGGTTAAGATCTGAAATATGTTTTACTGTTGGATATTTAACATATATTCTATTTTTCTCACGCATACACAATGGAAGTTCCAGTTATTCTGAGGTATTTTTAAACGTGAAAATATTTGTGCCAACATTTAATGTTGAATGAAAACAAACCGAAAAAAGAATGTTAAAAATATATATATATAAATATATGTGTGTGTGTGTGTAATCTTTGTCCGATTGACAGAGTGATTAGAGCGCTGATCTTTCGCGGCAAACGCACCATGTTCGATTCATGGTATCGACACGCTTCAGTCTACCCAGCTGTAAATGGGTACCTTACTTTGCACTTGAGTTAGGGAAGGGCAAGGCAGCGAGGAAGGGAATTGGTCACCCCACCTCGATGATGGGCCTAGTATAGTGAAGTCTCTAACACTTCACTTCTGTACGGCAGTATCTGCCATTGGACTACCTTTACCTTTGAACATAGATATATTATATATATAAAGAGGAAAGAAAAGCGGATTTTGGGGACCTATCTAATATAATCAGTTTTATCCTGGTCAGTCTTGGTAGCATTAGCATAATCATTTCCCTTATTTGCTTCCCTTAGAGCACGACAACATCACTGCAGCTGACACCCTTGTAGGAAGCCTGCATCAATCATTGACATGCGCTTGCAGCTGCGGGTTTCTGTAGCAATGTGTTTTACACGATGAGGTTGCCAGCCGCATTGTACAGCGTCATATTAGGGGGCCTTGTGCGACAAGCCTGAGGGAGCATAGTGCTGTCTTGTCTTTGTCCCAACAGAGACTCACGGCAACTACACGGGTTGGTCGCATTTTGGGAACAATGAATTCTACCTGGAATTCGGCAGAAAAGGGAGGGGGGGGGGGGGGAAGGTCAAGGGTGTAATAGGAATTATTCAGGTCAAAGGTTTTATTGCACGCGTTGTATTGCATCATGCAGATTTTCTTTTGGGTGCAAGAGGTCTCGTGGCTGCCTCAATGTATGATCTACTGAAACTGTTAGGGTTTGAGGGGGGCAGTCAAGAACAAGGGCGCTGAAGAGGCTCAGCGAAACTGCGGAAAAGGCATTGTGCTCGCTGTGAAACAACCGCAACGGGCTATGGAATTCGGGACAGTAATTTGTTTTCAACATAGGGGTTACTTTCACAATTTCCTCCAGCTGGCAGAAAATAGGAGTGAATTTGAAAGCTGCAACCAGGGTGGAGTGAGTTAAATTATCTGCAAAAGACAACAGGAGGCTGACCCTAGTGAGTCATGACCCAAGTGAGCCCTTAGAGTGTGAAGGAGTTTAAAGTACCGAAACACTTGATCGACGGGATACTATTTCTGATGATCCTCCTGTTGTATCGCTCTGTGTACACTTTCCTATCATCATCAGTGCTAAATCACATTACCATTAAAACACAACGTGAGATTAGGTTTATGCATGATCACAAGGTATTCCATATTTGGACATGCGCCCTAATATAACCGACGTCTAGGTTGAACAGGGCCGCCTCGCCAAAACGAGGCAAAATGTATTTAAAATAAAAAGAGATTCGGTTTCTTCAGCGCGTGATCTTACAGCAGACCTCATTTTCTTTTATGTCTGGAGAAAAGAAAATCAAATTTATGTTTGACAAATTGCAGTTCATTGCTCATTGTTTTGACATTTCGTCCCTCTGGTACTGTTTTATTCTGTCTCCACTTTTAGCCAAAATTGACTTGAGGTCATACATTGATACAAAACAATTTAATCTATCACCCTACACGATATCTTTCAGTTCACACTGTGGATCATCATGAAAAAGTTCATTTTAATGTGATATATCCTTCTTTTCAACTAGTAACCCAAAAACTTGGAACAAGTTTTTCTCAAAACTTGCTGAAGAAGAGATGGAATATAACAGTACTAAGGCAACGTTGTTTTTATGTACATCCAATAGATACAAGTGGGGATATTCACATTTAACATGTAGGAAGTAACTTTACAATCATCTTGTAGATGTGTTACCAAATGTTGTGTTAGTTTTCTTGTAGAATGGTAACTGACAAATTTTGTGTTAGTTTTCTTGTAGAATGGTAACTGACACATTTTGTGTTAGTTTTCTTGTAGAATGGTAACTGACACATGTTGTGTTAGTTTTCTTGTTGAAAAGTAACTGACAAATTTTTTGTTAGATTTCTTGTAGAATGGTAACTGACAAATGTTGTGTTAGTTTTCTTGTGGATTGGTAACTGACAAATGTTGAGTTAGTTTTCTTATAGAATGGTAACTGACAAATTTTGTGATAGTTTTCTTGTAGAATGGTAACCGACAACTTTTGTGTTAGTTTTCTTGTAGAATAGTAACTGACAGATTTTGCGATAGTTTTCTTGTAGAATGGTAACCGACAATTTTTGTGTTAGTTTTCTTGTAGAAAAGTTACTGACAAATTTTGTGATAGTTTTCTTGTAGAATGATAATCGACAACTCTTTTGTTTGTTTTCTTGTAGAATGGTAACCAACAACTTTTATATTAGTTTTCTTGTAGAATGGTAACTGATAAATTTTGTGTTTGTTTTCTTGTAGAATGGTAACCGACAATTTTTGTGTTAGTTTTCTTGTAGAAAGGTTACTGACAAATTTTGTGATAGTTTTCTTGTAGAATGATAACCGACAACTCTTTTGTTTGTTTTCTTGTAGAATGGTAAACCAACAACTTTTATGTTAGTTTTCTTGTAGAATGGTAACTGATAAATTTTGTGTTTGTTTTCTTGTTGAATGGTAACCGACAACTTTTGTGATACTTTTCTTGTAGAATGGTAACCGACAACTTTTGTGATACTTTTCTTGTAGAATGGTAACCGACTGTGTCTCTAGTCTTGAATGCCCAGTAATCATTGACTTATCGCTGAGGCCTTATGTCGTAGATACACTGGCGTATTTCTGATGTCTTACCTTACCACGGTACATTACGGGATTGCACTTTTCCCTCAACTGCCCGCAGTTCTCTTCCCCACCCTCACCCCCAGGCGCCCTGTAAGAAGCTTAGTTTGAATCCCCTTTAGGACCGCCCTGGCGACAATCACTGTTGTCCAACCATCGTCAGAGATAGGGATTATTCGTTATACGTTGATATGGCACATAATGGGAGTATTGTGGGCATGACGCCTTCTTCGTCATCATCACCATCTCCTATTTCTGTCCTAGTGGAGTGTGGATACACCAGTGCAGGTGACCCGCTTGAGGAAGCTTACGTAGGTCAGAGCACATGGTTTTGCAGCAGTGGTTACTGGTTTACTGTAGCAGCTGCTTACGATATACCTGAAGGTGTAATAGTTCTAATCTGTCCTCGTCTCATCTCGGAACTAACTACACGAGCTAAGGGTATCAGGTGCTGTCAATGAGTCGGAAGTTTTGTATATGTCTGTTTTTTTTTTGTTTGTTTTTTTGGTATGTGTTTTCTTATGTGTGTGTGGTTTTGTTAATGTGTGTGTGTTTTGTATGTGAGTGTGGTTTTTTTGTATGTTTGTTTTTGTTGTTTTGTGTATGTATGTTTGTATGTTCTTTTTTTAATGTGTTTTTGTTGTTTTGTGTATGTATGTTTTTGTTGTTTTGTGTATGTATATTTTTGTTGTTTTGTGTATGTATGTTTTTGTATGTATATATGTTTGTTCTTTGGTTTTTTTTTTTTAATGTGTTAATAGATGGGACATTGGGGATTTTTCAGGGTGGTGAGAGGTCTCGTGGTGGCGCTCACTTTCATATAAGCAAATAATTATTTACTATGAAATTTTATATTTCAGTTTTCTTGCTTCATTAGAATTTTGTTTCTATTATTTTTAACTCTTTCACTACATCAGTCGAGGTTCCTTAGATGACACGATCCTACTTGGATAACTGTGGCAATTCTAGAGCTAATACATGCTTACCATCCTACTTGGATAACTGTGGCAATTCTAGAGCTAGAATGTCCGGCTCCCAGACCCTCTGCTCTCGAGGTGTCTGTATCCCTAATACAGTCAGTAATGACTAAATGGGAAGGTAACTTGGAGGGCAAGTTCCGTATCCTACTAGTGACTAGGCTGTTGCTACTGGTGTCAGACTGTATCGGCTAGACCGTTCCTCTGACGTCCAGGCCGGGTCATGCTGCATGGGCAACAGCTTGATCTAACATTGCCCAACCTCGTGCCACCGAAAGTTATTTCGGGAGGTACGCTCCTTTGGTCAGAAATGACTGATAAGGAAGATCACATGATCACTACCAACCAAAAAAGAGCCAGAATATCGTTCTGGCGCCTCAATCATTGGCGGCGATGTGGTAGTTAGAAAGGTAATCAATTTTAGCTTCCAAAAGCCGGCCCAGTTTGTGTTTTGTTTTTAAAGAAACGTTCGTATGTGGTCATAATATATCTCGAAATTATTATGGTTTTGGTAAGCAAATGGTTGTACAAGTAGCGGAATTTAGGTTGGTTGTCTGAGTAGGCTTACCAAAATTTGAGTCTTGTCTTATAGACAAACAAATTGGAAAAGCACTGGAGACCACATAGATGTGGTTTTACCGAGGAACTCCTATAGTCAGAAATGACTGAAAAGGAAAGAAGATAGATAGATAGATAGATAGATAGATAGATAGATAGATAGATAGATATATAGATATATAGATATATAGATAAGATAGGTAAGTAAACAGATAGATAGATAGATAGATAGATAGATAGATAGATAGATAGATAGATAGATAGATAGATAGATAGATAGATAGATAGATAGATAGATAGATAGATAGATAGATAGATAGATAGATAGATAGATAGATAATGTTAAAAATACCATCGTCAGCTAAAGTGAGTGATCACGATGTCCTGATAGAGCACATCGTGCACAAATTAAGCTTAGATAATGTTAAAAATACCATCGTCAGCTAAAGTGAGTGATCACGATGTCCTGAGAGCACATCGTGCACAAATGAAGCTTATTCCTCATGTTAGAAGGAAGTAGTCCAATTTCCTTGGACTTGTTATAAGATGATCAAAGCTAGAATATGTCATTGTCTTCCTTCAATCTCTCATACTGTCTGTCAAAGTGAGAAGATACTGGACAGAAGTCAACAACATAATTGATAAATAGTACTGGAGATAGGAAGTTGTAGAGAGACGTGGTCGTCTGCACCGCCAGGTATGGTAATTGAAGAAGAAGAAGTTATACAGACATTGATTCTTAATTTTACGTGCACTGCTTCAATGCGTGTATAAACGCCAGAAAAAGAAACCAAACTCAGCTTTTTAAAATATTTATTTAAAGTTTTAAAACAATGTACAGGTCTATAACTTTGTATCCGAAAACCGATGTAGTCTGTGGGTTGCTTTTAAAAAAACAAAACAGTTTTGAGCGATTTTGTGCTATTTTTTTTTTTTAACGACATGGGCTACATTTGAAAACCCACAAAAAAATCAGGTTTCCGAAACAATGTTGCCCCGAGGATTTCGGTTAAAAGGGTAACTGGCCTATTAATTATCTTTTCGTTAAAAAATGTGTGTATGCATGTAGAATAGTTATATCTTTTCTCCAGTGTTTCCGTTCGTTTGACTCTGAAGACCTTGTGGTTATAGCATAAGCCATTTCGTTATCCTTTTGTCGCAGTCACACGTACACAACATGTTGTTGTTATCATCGTCAACACCCTTCTGTTCCCCAAGGAAGATAGGCCTTCAAAAAACATATACCAAGGCCTCCTGTCACGTGCCATCAGCTCAAGGTCTTTCCATTTCTTCTTCATCCTTTCATGTCTGTCTTCAGCTCTCTTCTCCATGTGTTCCTTGGCCTCCATCTAAATCTCTTACACTGTGGATTCAAGAGCAAGGACTGCCGGGTAATATTATCAGCAGGTTTCCTTATTGTAAATGCTTTCTATCTATGACCTAAGGGTCTTTTGTGTTTGGACATGAGTCCTAATATAACCGACTAGGTTGAACGGGACGCGCCTCACCAAAACGAGGCAAAACTTTATTTTAAAGGGAAAAAAAATCTGCAACGTCTTCTTATCATCTCTTCTTTGACTGGCACTTTTCTAGTTCTCGTCACTAGTTCCACGTTAGTCATATTGACATACCATTTGAATTCTTCTATTCTGAGCTGGCACCCAAATATGAAAGTCTGTAACGCTTTGTTTATTGTTTTAATCTGTTTTTGTTAACCGAACCGTTAATAAAGGCACATAAATATTAGGTATTTAAATCGCCACAGGCACTTTTAGAAGCAAATCAAAACATAAATATGACATTTAAACATTATTTAATTGAAACAAGTAAAATAATTTTCTATGTTAATTAATTTCTTCCCCGCACGAACAGGACAGACCTTTTTAAATCGAATCCAAAAATAATATTTTCTTAGGAACTTAGAGAAGAGTACATTTCAATATATTTTATAATGGCTGTGTCACGTAGGTAAGTGTAAATGCAATGTTTCTTTTTATGAGTTGAAAGCTGGTTTGTTAACCCTTTCTGTCTCGAGAGACGTAAGGCCTGATACAGCATGTTGCTTTATTCTCCTGAGGGTCTTCTGATACAGATGTTTTGTTAGTGATATATTTTATTATCTGCACTTTGCGTTTAATAGAGCAAAACTTATTTGTAGCATATACGACTTAAAACGCGCTAGTATACACGTCAACCCCGTATTTTATTTCGCCCCGTGTTTTTGCATAAGTTATAATAATAATAATAGCCCCTTCGGCCATATCTGACTATGGGAATGCGCCCCTGTGGTGACAGTCCGCAGCTGCTTATTTTCCTGGTGTTCCTTTCGATGTTTTCTCATCTCTTCTGCTTGTTGTGTGAGCTATGTTTCGCCCAATCTGAGGTGGCTACGCAGATAGCATCGCCACTTGGTGTGATCTGTAGCTTCATCCTCCCAGGTTGCTGGATTTATGTCCAGTGCCCTCATATCTCACTTGCACACATCTTTGTATCTCAGCTGCGGTCGCCCAACTGTTCTTTTGCCATCTGCCTGTTGTCCGAGAGGATATCTTTCGAGATGCGACCATCTTCCATGCTGCGGACATAGCCAAGCCAGCGTAATCTGCGCTGTCTAAGCAGTGTATACATGCTTTGAAGGCCAGCACGTGGCAACACTTCGACATTTGTCACTTTATCTTTCCACGAAATGCCGAGGATGTGGCGTAGACACCGAGGATGTGGCGTAGACTTCGTAGATGGAAGGTATCGATCCTTCTTTCTTGCTTAGCATAGGTTGTCCATTTCTCGCTGCCATATAGAAGAGTGCTGGTGACGCAGGCGTTATATACCGCAGCTTTGGTCTTCGTTGTGAGTTTGGAGTTTCTCCAAACACGCGATGTGAGGCGGGCAAAGGTAGATAAGTTATTACACGATCATATACTGAGGTAGCGATTAAAAAGGTCTACAATGTGTTTAGGCCCAAGGTTTCTATAAAGTCACACATTTTAACAGAATATGCTATGTTGACTACCTCCTTCGTTTGATCTGTCATCAATATTATTAGGCCTACTTCATCACTAGATTCACTTTCGTGAGTGTCACCGTCAGAGTCAAAATCAAGTCCTTATTCAATACCTACATCTGATTCGGCCGCACCGTCATCCTCCCATCAAATACCAAGTCACCTCTCAGCTTCCAAAGTAAAGATCCCACCACCTGGAAAGGCATGACGTTAAAAGAAATAACAAAAGATCAAAATATCGATCGACTCCGAAAAACAAATTTCAGAAAACGAAAGCTTTACATGTACCGGAAATCTATTTATAACTCACGTCTTGCTAAATACTAAGATCTCGTTGCTATGTGACAACGATGGGCAACAGTGTTTATTTTCATGCGTTTTGGATTGGACGCACACGGGCATTTTTGGGCAAATAAAACTTGTAAAGGGTTAATAATTAGGTGAAAACACCTGTACATAAATTATGTACGACTGTACAAATCGAAAAACGAAAAAAACTTGTGCAGAATATGGGTTCTCAAATTAGCATGTACGCGTTAGAATAATCTTCAGCGAATTTATATACAGTAGAACTCCATTTATCCGAACCCCATGGGACCGAGCATCGTTCGGATAATCAAATGTTCGGATAATTGGATTACATAATGTATCGAGTACATGTACACATATTTCTAAAAATAATTAACCATCACAAGGAAAATACACTATAAAACATATTTACTTGTACTGTAATAATAATACCCACACTGTATTAGGTTACTGTATCACCAAAATCTGTCATTACACTGCAGTGCATGTACTACTTGTATTAATTTTTTTTTTTTAAGAAAGAGAAATGTTTTCAAAATAACATTACAAACGATTCAAAACCAGGCGCAACTTACATATAAATGTACTTGCACAGATGTAGCCCACTATTTAAAATAATGAGGAATCCTCTTTTGCACCAAACTGGATAGTCTCTTTTTGGCTGCTAAGTCCCGCATTCTCTTCAACAGCAGAAGCTGTGTAGGACAGCTGTCATCTTCTTGCTCGTACCAAGCCATCGCTGATTCTAGTGCTATAAAGGCCTCTTCAGGACTTGGTCGACGTTTTGGGTTTTCTTCATAATCTACAAGTACATCATGTACTTCTGAGGAGTCATCGGTCACTACATGTATTTGGTTTTCTTTTTGCACAAAAGACAAAATTTCTTCGTCATTCAAAAACTGAAAACCAGAATCATTATCATCTTTTAGCCACATGTGGGCATCATCTTTGTCACAGTCCGAAAATCCGGGCATTGAAACAGTTCCACAACTTCATTTATACAATCATCATTTGTGTCCACTGCAGTAGTTTCATTTCCTCCTTTTTTCCCAAGCAATCTATTCCAAGCCTTGTTAAGATTATCTTGTGACAGGGTGGTCCAAGCATCAGCTAACATATAGCAGCAGTCTTTGAGATCAAGCTTTTTGGAAAACGCCACCACACTTTCTTCATCTTCAGCCAACAATAAACGATGCAGGGCTTCCTTCTTGTACATCTTTTAAAGCTTTGCTATAACACCCTGATTCATTGGTTGAATCAGTGCTGTTACATTGGGAGGCAGAAAAATTACTTTAAAATTTGCATCAACTGCATTCAATGTATCCGTCTATGGATGAGATGGTGCATTGTCCAGTAGAAGGATTACTTTTCCAGTTTTCTTTTCTTGTTCTCTCAACCTCTTCACATTTGGGATGAACTGATTTGTATACCAATCAAGAAATATTTCACTATTCATCCAAGCACTCTTCTGTGCTTTGTAGCACAATGGGAGACATGTCACATTCTTTAAACAACGTGGTTTTTTGGCTTTGCCGATCATTAGCACCGGTAAACGATGACTTCCACTGGCATTCGCGGCTACCAAAATTGTTACTCTCTCTTTGCACTTTTTAAACCCAGGGGCAGCTGCTTCGCGCTGAGATGCAAGTGATTTTTGAGGCAATGATTTCCAGTATAAGCCAGTCTCATCGGCATTATACACATCATCGAGTGAATAACCTTCTTCTTCCAAAAAAGCCAAGAATGTTTCTTTAAAATTTTCAGCGGCAGTTGCATCGCTAGATAAAGATTCCCCTTGAATCTCCAGTTCTCGTATGCCATGACGAGATTTAAAGTCAGGAGGACCGTCAAGTTGATTGTTGAACTGAAGTGCCTTTTCACACAATAGAGAGCCAGAGATAGGTTCCGATTTGCTTCTTCTTTGCAGAAACCATATATACAAAGCCTCTTCCAATTTCAAATATTTCGCATTTCTCATGGTTTTACGTTTCTTCGACCCATTTTCACTCTCCAATTTCGATGCAAAACTCATAATTTTATCCTTTTTACTTTTGATGTCAGAGACGGTAGCTTTCCCAACATTGAAAATCCTCGCAAGTGAAGACACAGTTTCACCTTTTCCTAGTCTCTTGATAATTTCTGTTTTCGTTTCAATTGACAAAACATTGCGGTTCCTTTTATATGCTTTAGGCCTACTAGAAGATGTCATATCGCACAGAGAAATACTTGTACACCAAAATTATTCTGCTGTAGTAGCAGACACAATTATTTTAAGTTGAACTGTCTGTTTAGCCAGTGTTCTGCCTAGAACGCATACGTACACTGGATTGGTAAACCAGATATTAACTGACTTTATGATCTAACTGACTTCCTGTACGTAAGCGACCGACCATTAGCCCATCCCATCCTCTACAAATTGTTCGCACACATTTGAAGCTTGCCGCATGAAAAAATTCAGAAATGTAGTCTAACGTGACTGGTGGCGATTGATTTTTTTTTTTTTTTGCTGGAAAAAGTGTTCGGATAATTGGATGTTCGGATAATTGGGGTTCGGATAAATGGAGTTCTACTGTATGTGGGTGTGTGTGAATGTATACGTGTGTATGTATATACTTATAATATATATATTATAGGGCTGCACCGAATAGTGATTTTTACTATTCAGTAGTGATTTTTACTATTTAATAGTGATTTTTACTATTCAGTAGTGATTTTTACTATTTAATAGTGATTTTTACTATTCAATAGTGATTTTTACTATTCGGCTGAATGTGAATAGAGGCCTTTAACTATTCGGCTGAATACGAATAGTGAGTTAATGTTGGGCATAAAAAGTTGTGTTCACTAGGTATATTGACATTTTTATTAATTATACAGCGTTACAAAAAAATAGGGCAAATATCTTGGAACAGTTTAATACTACTAACTAGCCATTAATCTGTTGTGTTTTTTTTTAGATTGTTACATGAAACATGTATTGAGTTTTAAAAAAAAAAAACGAGTCTCTCAACATTCTCTGCCAAAAGACAACATGTGTTGTCCAGCAAGTGCTGGACAGAAATTTACTATTCGTATTTTCTGGCAGCGTACTAATCGACTGAACACGAATAGTTCATATATATATATATATATATATATATATATATATATATATATATATATATATATATATATATATATATATACACACACACACAAGGGGATTGACATAAGTCTTGGGCCTGACCATGAAGGACATGTCACAGAGAGCTGAAATTTTGTATAGTGTTTATTCCTTTTCAATATAGCCACCATCTGAATTGACACACTTCTGCCATCTCTGCTTGACCTTGAAAAGACCTTGGGAGTAGAACACCCTATTTTTCAAACTAAACCAGTCATCACATGCCAGTATAACCTCTTCATCGCTGTCAAAATGATTTCCTTTTAGCTGTTTTTTAAGATTTTGGAATAGGAAAAAGTCTGATGGAGCCAAATCTGGAGAATATGGTGGGTGTGGAAGAATTTCAATATTCAAATCGTTGGCTGCTAGCTGCACAAGCTGTGCTTTGTGAGAGGGCGTGTTGTCTTGAAGCAAAGTAAGATTTTGAGTGCGCCTTATCCCTCGTTTCCTGGTCACAACCTTTCTTAGTTTGGTGAGAAGATCTGCATAGTAGTCCATTAACTGTGTTGCCATGAGGCAGATAATCTTTCAAAAGGACACCTTTGCCGTCCCAAAAAACAGTCAGCATCACTTTTCCTGCAGATTTCTGCGCTCTCGGCTTGACAGGTGTTGGGAAGCCCGGGGTTTTCCATTGCATGCTGACAATTTTGGACTCGGGGTCATAATGGTGTACCCAATTCTCATCTACTGTCACCATGGTCTCCAAAAAATTTTGTGACTGACACTTTTTGAGCAACTGTTGACAGCAATTTACCCTCGTTTGCACCCAGCGTGCACACACTTTTCTCATGTTCAGTCTGTTGTGTAAAATTCTATAAAGTGTTCTTTCATTTAGTTTTACTCTACTAGCTATCTCCACAATTGTCATTCTTCGATCCTGGTCAATGATTTTCTTCACTCTTGTTGCATTTTCATCGTTGCACTCTGAGGCTGGTCTACCAGATCTTGGCAGATCAGCAACATTTGAGCGGCCGCACTTAAACTGTTGACACCAGTTTTTTACTGAAGTATATGAAGGACAAGAATCACGAAACACTGGTTCCATCTCCCTGTGTATTCATGTAGGTGTTCTTCCCTAAAACATCAGAAATTTTATCACAGCTCTGGCCTCCTTCTTTTCCATTGTTTTGTCAAATCTTTGGAGCAGCAGATCTGGTCAATAGGGTACATTGCGCCGTGCACCGTAGCGGGAAAACCCATTGAAGAAACAAACGCGTACTTCACACATTCAGTGCAAATATGATGAACTTTAAATGTGCCAAGTTTCGTCTTCCTCCTGTGACTCCTTCATGGTCAGGCCCAAGACTTATGTCAATCCCCTTGTATATATATATATATATATATATATATATATATATATATATATATATATATATATATATATATATAAAATCATTATCCTTTGCACTGTTTACAAAGTGAGTAGTCACCACTACAGCTGGTCCCGTTGTAGAAAGCCTGCACCAAGAAATCACATGATCTGGCAGCGGTCATGTCTTAGCAGTTTGTTTTGCACACTGAGGTTGCCAGGCCCCATACATAGCCCTGTAGGACATGCTTGAGGGTTTGCACCATAGTCACATTCTTTCTTTGTCTCTCCAGGGAACTACACGGGGGCATATATATACATTACATACATACCATATGTCGTAGATTTTAGATAGGAGTATTAAGACTTGGGTTGGTCCCTTCAGAATAGGTTGGAATGAGTGATAGTCACAGTGAGAGCTGGTGAAAAAAAAAAACCACAATAGAATTTCCCACACGTGAGATGATAGAATGTGATAAAGAAGCTGTCTTTGGGAATCTAGATAATCTTCTCTCTCTCACCTATCTTCTACGACCGTTTTTAAAGGCGTCAGACAGTCTACACACAGATATATATATATATATATATATATATATATTAGTATATCTCTATCTACTCACGGGCACGCACATACACGTGACGACAGGTAAACACACAGACGTGGGAATCTATCACAATGAATTTATATGTATTTGAACGAGCTGACCAACGCACTGATTTAGTTCAAGAGAGAGATTTTTATTACTATCATCAAAAAAAAATCTTCTCACAACACCAAAAATACATCAAGGAAAAACATATACAAATAGTCATAAAATTTAAGAAAAAATGCTACAAGGATGATATCCCCGTTATGATCTTAGCTCTAGGTTTAGCCCACAGCCCCGTTAAGAGAACAGATGATGGCCCAAAGAGTTATAGATACGTAGGGTTTAGGCTAAGAGTTTTTCTTCTTTTCTCGTAAATGTATGCACAGAGTTGAATAATCTGATTTAGCCTAAGAAGTAAAGAAACTCTAGCAAATAGTAACAAATTCTGCAGGTTAACTCTTTCAGTCCCAAGCAAAAATGTGGGTTTGGCCCAAGCAAAAATGGCCACCCCAGTGCGTTTGTATTGTTGTTGTTTGGAAATAATTTTTTTAAATGTTCATATGCATAAATAACTTTGTTGTTGTATATGAAACTGAAGGTAATTGGATGTACTTTACTCTTGTGCTACAAGTATAAAAGCTTTCATTGAAAAATGATTAGTTATTCAAGGTAAAATGGAGGATATGCGCTTAAAAAAATGATTAGTTATTCAAGGTAAAATGGAGGATATGTGCTTAAAAAAATCACTTTAAAAATCTAAAATAAATATCTCAAAACAGAAACACGTTCACTCTTAAACACGTGCGGTATTTAAAAGAATGTACTTGCAGTCGGAAATGACTTTGTGGATAGTTATAATTAGAAACAGTCTCAAACAGAGGCACATATACTAAAGGCTTTTTAAAGTTGATTGGGCCAAGCGCGTCTAACCCCTGAGCCTTTATAAAGTCGATTGGGACTTAAAGAGTTAAACAAAAAAGAATTAAGACAGTAAATGGGTGACAATCTATAACTGTAAAAATAACACTCTGATCTGCGTACACTCATTCATTCAGCCATGGCCATGCAGTTATACTCACAACTTTGCTCGCTGCCTCTGGGAACATACTCAATTCTAGGACCTTCACACAGACCCGAAAATGCAGTCCTTGACCAAGAAATCCCCAGTTCCAAAAGACGTACTAAACTCTCAGGGAACGATTCCTTGGGTGTTCTAATTTTTCGAATGTCTGATTAAGTCACATAAAATATTGTCCAGGCACGAAAGTTAGCAGAGCACAAGGTCATTAGCTTTGGTTTCTAGAATTTAAGGAATGTCGGATCGGTGTCTACTTTCAGGAAGTTACTATATTTGGTCGCCACAGTACTAGTCAAAACTCTGTCGGAATGTTTCTGATCTTTGCTTGCCACAACGGGTTGAATTGTACAGAAGAGTTATTCTGGAAGAATTAATTCTGGCGCGAAGGCCTCTTACTTCATTTAACTGTTACAGTTCAGGTAATGAAAGTGATTTGTTTCTTCCCAAATAATGTTCACGTACTAGAACGCTGGTAAAGTTGGGTACCACCGTTTCACTATATAAAAGAAAGAACACATATCAAATAATTTTACAATATGTACCCACTATAACTTACATTATTAAACCGCAAGTGTACTGCTTGACTTATCATTTAAATTTCCCGTAAAGTAAGTTATATCTTAAAAAAAATCATCAATCCCCATGAATTTAGGAACACGTGCGTGTTCCGTCAGCATCTCATGAGGTTTCTAGCATTTGTAAGTTAGCTTAGAAAATTATGATCTCTGATTTCTTAGCAGTAAAATTTAACTTCCTTATAGCTACATTATTGTTTAGTAAGCTAAGATATAATTTATTCTGCTATCCACTGAATCACGTCACTAGAAAATAATACAGACTATATAAATTTGGCACTCTGCGCAAAATCTAACTAGTGAAATATGAAATAAGCGACTTAACACTTTATCATTTCACAAAATACTAGATATAATATATATATTACCTCACACAGAACTACAGGTAGTCGCACAACTTAAGAATTATATGCTGAATATTTAAGGAAGTCTAGAAGTTCGACAAATTGCCGAAACAAACTGAGAAACTTCGCTAACAGCTATTCTGTTTCGAACAACCTGTCTACTGCGAATATAGGAGCGAGAATGAAATTAAAGTTTCAAACTCGGGCCAATATCTTAAAATCAGACAAAGGGCCCAAACTTATTTCGCCAAGCGAAATTATCTTCCCTACTCCCAACATTTACGTCAGCTTAACGCGTGACGTAACTGCCACCAGTGACCGAGAAATGCGCGTGACAGTTGCAAATCTCAGACAACCGTCTACAACTGCGTCGTACAGATGCCGGGTTTGACACCTTAAGCTAGTGACAGGTGAACAAAATGGTTGACCAAAAGTCTGCTCTATGTCCAGCGAAACGAATTTCTCACACCTCAGGCCCAGAAATCTGGTCGGGCCGCGCTCTGACTGCAGACGTATGTCTGGCGAGAACCGTATCTTCACAGCTATCTGCGCGACTGACATCTGATGCAATAAGGTTACTAGTCAGTATGATAAAGAAAAACGATGATGGGAAAGAAATATATTTTTCGCAACGAATGATGCGAAAAAATACAGGAAAACCAAGTACGGAAAAGTAATAAAATGAAAGGATTAGGGTGAGAGAATAGGAAGAAGATGTAGGTAATTTAATGATATAAAGACCCACGTGACACCATACCATACCATACCATAATACTATACATGCATATCATACATACCATACCATACCTACCATACGATACACATATATGAATGTCTTGGTGCAGGCTGCTTGCTAATGGACCAACGGCAGTTGTGGCTCTCTGCTCCACGGGGAGCCAAATTAATGACAGAAGAAATGGGGTTATAAATATTTAGGGTATTTCAGACATCTCAGTTTGATCTTTATTTTTCAACAGCATATTTCTTTTTAAAAAAAGTATCTTTTTTTTTTTTTTTTTTAGAGAATCCTTTTATTATGACCCAAAAATGGCATTTACTTACTGTCTGCTGTTTATTGAAGACTTTAAAAGTGAGTTGCAAATTTATTTGTATCTTTATGTTGGTTTATTTCTTTTTGTTTCAGATCTAAAGTTTCTCGATCCTTCAGTCTGTTTCTTAAGATCAGCTTCTAATTGTGTATCCAGGAGGCTTGATACAAAGTAAGTTTAGTTTGTGTAAAGCTGTTTAAATATGGGTAGAAAGTGTTGTGTTTGTTTTAATACGAAGCTGAAATTTATGTGATAGTCGAGTAATGGGGCTACAGTTTGTGTGATAGTTGAGTAATGAAGCTACATTTTGTGTGATAATTGTGTAATGAGGCTACATTTTGTTATCGAGTAATGAGGCTACAGTTTGTGTAATAGTTGAGTAATGAGGCTACAGTTTGTGTGATAGTTGAGTAATGAGGCTACAGTTTATGTGATAGTTGAGTATAAGGCTGTAGTTCATGTGATAATTGAGTAATGATGCTATGGTTTATGTGATAGTTGAGTATAAGGCTGTAGTTTTTGTGATAATTGAGTAATGAGGTGATAGTTGAGTAATGAGGCTACAGTTTGTGTGGCAGTTGAATAATGATCTTCTTCTTCTTCCGTCCTTAGCCACCGACTGTCAAAGCAGTCAGTGGCCATTACGCCTAGTGGCGTCTTAGGGCAACAGCAGATAGGTTTTCTTTGCCATTGTTTCCCATCACGCCTAGTGGCGTCTTTAGAGCAACGGCAAATCAACCCATCTGCTGTTGTTTCCGTAATCGAAGTGACTGGCAAACGGGTGATCAGCACGTTGTGCGTTGAATAATGAGGCTACGGTTTATTTGATAGTTGAGTAATGAGGCTGCAGGTTATGTGATAATTGAGCAATGAGGCTACAGGTTATGTGATAATTGAGTAATGAGGCTACAGTTTTATGAAATATTGAGTAATGGGGCTACAGTTTATGTGATAGTTGAGTATTGGGTGGCTACAGTTATGTGATAGCTAGGTATGACGCTACAGTTTATGTGATAGTTGGGTATAGGGCTACAGTTTGTCATAGCTGAGTATGAGGCTACAATTTGTATGATGGTTGAGTATGAGGCAACAGTTTGTGTGATGGTTCAGTATGAGGCTACAGTTTGTGATAGTTGAGTATGAGGCTACAGTTTATGTGATAGTTGAGTATGGGCTACAGTTTGTGAGATGGTTGAGTATGAGGCTACAGTTTGTGAGATAGTTGAGTATGAGGCAACAGTTTGTGTGATAGTTGAGTATGAGGCTACAGTTTGTGTGATGGTTGAGTACGGGGCTACTGTTTGTGTGATGGTTGAGTACAAGGCAACAGTTTGTGTGATAGTTGAGTATGAGGCTACAGTTTGTGTGATAGTTGAGTATGGGGCAACAGTTTGTGTGATGGTTGAGTATGGGGCTACAGTTTGTGTGATATTTGAGTATGAGGCTACAGTTTGTGTGATGGTTGAGTATGGGGCTACAGTTTGTGTGATGGTTGAGTATGGGGCTACAGTTTGTGTGATGGTTGAGTATGGGGCTACAGTTTATGTGATAGTTAAAAGTTGTCGTCTCCGTATATCTTTTCTAGGAATGGCACTAGTGATGGGCCATATACGCTTTCTCTGTTCCTCTTATGTTGGGCACCTTTGAAGTAGATGATCAGCAGTCATTATATCAGTAGGTAGCTTTTGACCGGCCTCGCTTTCACTTTCCTTCTGGAGTCCATAGCATGACAGTTCTGGTGATGGTGTCAGTGTCTCTTCTGAGGATGTGGCCAACCCAATTCCAGTGTCTACCTACTATGATAGTAGGGGGTCCATGTACATAACCTAAAACGTAACATTTTAAATAACGTTTGTATGTACATTTTTCCTATGAAGGGGTCTGTAGCCTTCACTGATCAATCAAAGGGATCGATGGCACAAGAATGGTTAAGAAGCCCTGGTGGTTTAAATAATTGATATGTGATTGTTGAACATTTAACCAAGTGTTGTTATTAACTTGCTTTCCGATTATATACAGATTTCTTGTTCTGTCCGCAGCCCACAATGATGTTTCACCGGAGAAGATTATTGGTGGAATGAGAACATCCCTGAGAACGATTGCTCCGCCCGACACATTTAGTAGGCAAGCTACATCAGTCATCAGTTTGGGCCAGGTCAGGTCTGGCCCACAGACCACCAATGAATATGTGGATAGCCCCCGTGCGCAGCCCCTGCAGTCACTCAAGCCCCATTTGGCTTCTGTAGGAGGAAGCGGAGTCAGCTCGCCTGGTTTTGCCCACAGAGTTATTCTCCCTTCTCGGGGAGGAGGTGGAGGAAATACTGGAAGTCCACGACCGACACTGACGTCTACATCGTCACCAATCGTTTCCCAACAGTTGTTACCGAAGTCTCCGCCTCTGAAGAAGGAACCAGTAAATTCACTGGATGGAAGCAGAGGCGGGGATGGGGTCGACAGTGCAAACGGCAGCGTTACTGCCACAGCGGGGGCCAAACATGGAGAAGGTATCATTTGTGACCAGTGTGGGAAGTGTCGGTGTGCGGCTTGTACTGAGACACGCCCACTGCCATCTCATTGGTGTTGTCATGACACCTGTGAGATCAGTCCAGACAAAGTCCTTGATGTATGCACTTGCTTTTGCTGCGTCAAGGGCATGTTCTACCACTGTGGGGCAGAGGAAGATAACGAGTGTTACGAGAAGCCGTGTGGGTGCTGCTCGACCCCACATTGTTGCCAGAGATGGACGGTTCTGGGTATGATGGCCATCTGCTTGCCATGCTTGTGGGCATACTGGCCTGCCAAAGCATGCTTGGCCGGCTGCACCTCGTGCTATAACCGCTGCCGTCATAAAGGTTGTCAGTGCAATGTGGGACAAAAGAAGGGGACTTCTGTGCTTTCAGTAGGTGGAAGTGGTGGAAATGGTTGTGGTGTAGGTGGGTTGGAGGGAAACTCCAAACATTCACAAACTCGGCGACTTTTGATAGAGTCGGACTCATCCAGTGCATAAAGTGATATGTGATCAGTTTTTCATTATCTGATTCTGTGAGAATCTCGGGGGTTTTAATTCTTATTATTTCTCATCTAGCTATTTTAAACATAATGTTTCTTATTATTTTTTTTTGTCTGCTATTTTAAACATAATTTTTCTTATCTCTGGTCTGCTATTTTGAACATTATTATTTTTATAATTTCTCATATAGCTATTTTGAACATTACTATTCTTATTTCTCATATTGCTATTTTGAACATCATCCTCGTCTAATTTTGAGATCCCTGTTATCATTTCAATTATCTTTTTTATTTATTTTATTTTATTCAAGTTTGCTTTTTTTAAAATAGCAAATTTAAAATAACTCTGATTGCATTTTAATGTTGAGAATTCTTACCATGATTGAAGCATTAGATCCAGGCTTTTCTAAACTTGTTGGAAATATCTAAAAGTCCACCATTGGATTTTGAGATAGTACAGATTTGGCAGTTACTAAATAAGCGAGGATCCTGGTGTAAGTAGATACAGTAGTTCTTGTTACATTATGAGATCCTCTAATATTACTGGAGCGTGATATATGGGAGTTATATGAATATGAGTAGCATTACTTAAACATAGATTTCTTCCACACTTGATATTTTTACAGTTTTGTGGCAGGAATTCTGAACAAATTATGTTTCTGGGGGTTTAATTGAAAGTTCGTAAGCACAGTGGGCATCAGCCAATTACTTCCAGGCATGTTTCATCATTTGGGTTAAATAAATAAAACATACACCATTTAGTCAGTCAATACTCTTAATCTTCACAAAGAGTACAGGCTTTCAACAGACACATGGCAAGACCTCTTGACCTGTGCCATCATCAGCTGAGGGTCTTCCTCTCATCATTGTCCTTTCTGTCTCTAACTCTCTTCTCCATGTGTTCTTAGATCTGCCTCTGCTGCTCTTGCCCTGGGGATTCCAGATCTGCCTTGTAATGCTACCAGAATGTTTCTTCTATTCATGTCCAATCCATCACTAGCGTCTTCACTTCCGCTCATGTTCCACTTGTTCTTGTCATCAGTTCCATGTTGGTGACCTTGTCATACCATTTTAGTCCATCTATTCTACGCAGATTATGAAAGCCTGTAATTTCTTGATTGTTGTTTTTGTTGTTCTCCTTATTTTAGAGATATAAAATAGGACTGACACATTTGAGTTGATGATTCTTATTTGTGTGGACTTGACATCTTTTGGTTTCCACATATTCCCAGAGCAAGGAAAGCTACTCTTCCGCCTTGTGTATTCTTATTTTGATATTACTGTCTGTCCTTTCATACATACATACACACAACACCAAAAAATACATGAAAAGACCTATAACCTTTTTTTTCTTTTTTTTTGGACCTGCCACTGCCAGGCAAGCCATGGGCAACCACAGAAAGCATCATGAAGCAGACTCCATATTGGGAAACTGTTGAAAAAAAAAACAAATGAAATAGGCTGGTTCAATAACAACCATCTACACTTCTGAATATGTGTTATCTGAATACATAGTTCTATTGTGGTCTTGATTGTGCCCAAAAAAAAACTGATAGACCATTGTGATTGTTTGCTTTTGATGTTGACATGACAACTTTGCCTGTTTGGCCGTTAATGCTATATTTATTGCATACAAGTCTTTGGAGCTCAAAGCTTTCTTTCACTTTGCATTTGATGCTTGTTATTTTCTTCTGTGAGGATTGTTCTGTTGTAAATGTGGTAATTTGTAGCGGTTGATAGTTAATACCATACACATGTGCTGGACGCAGGATATAACACCAGAGTTCAGTTTTCATTTTTGTTATTTTTGGAGCAGAATATACAGTATATATATATCAATCAATACCCTTTAGCTCCCTGAGGAGCATAGGCCTTCAACAAACACATGCCAAGTCTTCCTGTCCTGTGCCATCCGCTCAAGTTCTTTCCATGTTTTCCTCATCATTTTCACCTCTGTATCCAGTTCTCTTCTCCATGTGTTTTTTTGGTCTACCTTTGCCTCTCTTTCCCTGTAGATTCCAGAACAAGGACTGCCTCGAAATGCTATGAACAGGTTTCCTCAATGTGTGTCCTATCCATCGCCAGCGTCTTCTTCTCAACTCTTGTTCCACTGGCACTTGTCTGGTTCTTGTCATCAAATCCACATTTGTGACTTTGTCATACCATTTCAGTCCTTCTATTCTACGCAAGCACCCGTTTATAAAAATCTGTAGCTTTTTGGTTGTTTTTTGTTGCTCTCCATGCCTCAGAGCCATACAATAAGACTGACTTGACATTTGAGTTGAAGATTCTTATTTTCGTGTTTGACTTGATTTCTCTTGTTCTCCATATGTTTCCCAATGCAATGAAAGCTCCTCTTGCTTTTTGATTATATATATATAGAGAGACAGAATGAATAGGACCACTGATACATGTAAAACAAGTTGCTACAGAAACCACTGCTTGTGAATGCTTTAATGATGACCTCCTGAATGGATACCAGCTGCACAACTGGCTCCATGGTCCATAAGAAACATAAAGGGGTAAAGAAGTATAATATATAGAAGTCATTGTTTGAACTAATCATGTTTTGCCATACCATGGCACAGTGATTCTCACTCAACCTGTGCTCTGCCACCCAGAATCGGGTCAGAAATATTTCGATGGGTCATGTCCCATACTTTTCCCTTATTCGATGTTCTCAGCGGCATGCCTTTGGCCAAACTTCTATAATTAATTTTTTATTGCTCAATTTAGTACATGGGTCGCTGACTTCACCAACTGTGAAATTTTGGTCATGGTTATAAAAAAAAATAAAAACAGTTGAGATCCACTCCCATAGCATCAATTTTTGTGGTGTAATAAAACATGGATTTGCTTCACAGTGTGATTCTAGGCTTGCTCTGCTCATAAGGTCAAGGTTATTTCTGCCTTGTAGGATATGGAATTTTCCCCAGTAAGATCTATGATTGTTAATCCATCAGGGTTTACTGTACATAGTGTGTGGGTTTGTTCTGCCATAGGATTTATGTTGATGCTACCGTAAAATCCAGGATTACACTACCGTAGAATCTAAGGTTATTGAAGTTATATATTCACGTATGATCCCATATGATCAAGGATTGATTTAACAGAGGATATAGGATGGGTCTGTTATGTGGGATCTAAAAATGTGCTATCATAGAATTTAAATTGTGCAGTACAGTTCATGCTGAACTACCATACATTACTAAACCTTAAATGAAAGTACGAAGGCCAATGCTACAAGTCACTATGAAGGTTCAGTATCATGCTGTTAATCATTAAAATTGTCACTTAAAGAACACACATGCTCATTTGTGTTTAACCCTTGTAAATGACTTAGTTGATAAAAATGTTTTCATAAGTGGTGTTTTGTAAATATGGTGAATCAAGATGTTGTCAAGTACTTTCCTTAGGGCAGAAATCTCAAACGTGTTTTTCATTTGTTTTTAACTTGTTCATTTGAAGTGTGGAATTAAAACACTTTTTTTGAAGTGAAATAATTTTGTATAGACGTATGGACTTCCCACTCTAGTCAAAGTTATCGCCCTGGCAATGCGTTTGGTCTGTCATGTTAATTTCACTTCCTGTTATTGGGCAAGATGTTGTATGTCACCTGCATATAGTAAACACATTTACACGTTTTTATGATTCATATTTGATCTTAAATATTTATGACTTGTATTTATTCTGTTATTTCATTTTTATCCTCAATATTTCTGGATAAACAACAGTTGAAGTAGGAAAGAAATAAAATTTATGAAATTATTTCAGTGCTGACTGGAGAAATATGACTTTAGGAGTCAGCCTTTATGCTTTTCATCTTCTTGTTATAACATCAAACTAAAACAGATTTCCGAAGAGAAAATTAGAGATGATTATCATCAACAAAGATAGACTAAGAGCATCCTTTACCAAACAAAATGTTTATACATTTTATCTTTGCAAAAAGAGCTGATAGTTCCAAATGATCTTAAACGGTGGCTTAGCTGGCTGTCCCTTTCAGGGCTTCATTATGCTAGCAGATAGATACTATTAGTCCTTTTCTGGACTTAGTGTCAAACATTGTAACTCGGTTAATGGTTCACCAATTTTTGAGTGGCAAATTGCACTTTGATGTAGCCAAGGGACTCAGTTCTAAATTGAAAAGAGCATCCCTCGCCACAAGACAGCAAAACCTGCAAGGAAATTTTTTTAAAATGATGTTAAAGAGAGGATTTTGTACATACCTGTCAGAAAAGTTAACTTCTTTAAACTCACCTAACTATAACTTGACAAGAAAGCAGAAGTTTTGATTCCTTGTGAATACTCCAAGATGTCACATAAACGTTATCTGAGAGTAGGGCTTTTAAATTTGGCAGTGCTGGCCTTTATTTGTTAAATTGCCACGAAGATAGAAAGTCAGTCCAAGAAGTAGGACATTTAAATGTGCCAGCACTGGCCTATTTTCCTAAGCTCTTGCCAGATAAAGGACAACAAGGGGTTAAGATTGTGTGGCAACCATTTTAACAGTGCAGTGTTTTTCGTGTTTCGTTTTATTTTTCTAAATGTTTCCCCAATTTATTTTAATATTAATCTTTTAAAACTAATAGACTTTTAGTAACAAAAGTCTCAGAATATTCATGTTCCCTTTTCTCTTAACTGCTTAAGAAGCATGAGGGTCACCACTGCAATAGGCCAACTTGCACAGAGGCACTTTTTGTACTCATGCAGTTGTGTTTTCTGCAGCAGCTTGTTTTACAGGATGCAGGTGCCATCCCCATGCACTCCCTCGCATTACTCACTTCGTACGACATGCCTGAGAGAGTATATGGGATGTACTTGAAAATCATACTGGATGTACTTCTGAAAACCACAAGAGATGTACTTCAGAAAAACAAATCTGTTGTATTTTTGAAAACCATATGGAATGTACTTCAGAAAACCCCATGGGATGTACTTCTGAAAAATGTATAGGTTGTGCTTTTAAAAAAAAAAGTGGGATACACTTCAAAAATCATACGGGATGTACTTCGGGAAACCATATATGATATACTTCAGAAAGCCACATGGGATGTGCTTCTTAAAACAATATGGGATATATTTCTGAAAACCATGTGGGAAATGCTTCAGAAATGGTGTACGTCAGAAAACCACATAAGATGTGATTCTGAAAAATGTATGGGATATACTTATGAAAAATATATTGGTTGTACTTTTGACAGCCATATATGATGTACTTTAAGAAAACCATAAGGGACATATTTCTAAAAACCATGTGGGATGTACTTCTGAAAACCATATAAGGTGTACTTCCGAAAACCATATGGGATGAATTGGAGATTCATGGGTTTGAATCCCATCTTTGTCACCAAAGTGAAGTGTTTTCCAAGTGGGTGAACAGTAGTGAAGATAACTCAGGCCTGTACTTTCAGTGGAGCCAAGGACATTGGTTGACTGAAATCTGAATTTAAGAGCATGAAGAAACATTTCAAGACATGCTAGGGATCATTTGGGGAGCTAGTGCCATCACTCTTGAATTTGGCTGCAGGAAAAATAGGATGAATACAACAAATACAGATTTGCTGAGTGTTTGCTTTCTTCTGTCATTTTTTTCTCCTTCCTTAAGAGGGCAGGACTACTGCTCAGTCGACACCCATACAGGAAATCTATACTACAGCAGTTCATATGCTTTGGCACGTAATGGTGTGTGGAGCAGGTTGTTTGACATGGTGAGGTTGCTAGCCCCATGTGCAAATCTCTGGATGATTTTTTACAAATGCATTGAAGGGTGCAGCGGTTTTATTGTTTGCTCTCAGGGTCCCATGTGGAAGTTTGTTATTGTTTGCTGCAGTAGTTGTCTCCATGCCCCTTGTGGTTCCCAGGGGGCCTCTGAGATAACAAAGGAAGGATAGGACCACTGTTCTCACAAGGCTTTTCACAAGAGGTGACTGAGATGGGGTTGTACCTGGAACTAGCAATCTCGTCATGTGATATTAATTGCTTGAGAAACCACCAGTGGACATTGGTGCTTTGGTGCATGCTTCCTGCATTTGGACTGGACTGCTGTATGATTTCTCCAAACTCCATAAGCATGAAAAAGAGAAGAAAGAAATGAAGGAATTTTCATTAAATACTCTGTTTACGTACAAACACTGCTTGTGAATTTTGTGGATTTGTTTAGGATGTGAAATCAAGTGTTTACTCCATTGCTGAATATTAGAAAGTACTGTAATATTATGCATGGAGGCATATCATCCATATATGATCATCAACTAAGCACAATGCTACAATACATAAATGCGGAAGTAAATCTCTGCCTGTGAGGCTAATTACACCCTCATTGACTCTTGAAATCATCCACACACTTCTAGAGATTCCCCCTGTGGTGAAACTTGTTGAGAACCCAGCATTGCACATTAAGCTTGAAGTACTCACTTTAACCAAAACGTGTAACTCTCTGGCTTTCACCTGGCTGGCTGCATGCAGGAGGATCTCACTGTGGGCCCATGATAGGCTTGGGGGAGCAGAGAAGTGGTTCAGTGTAGGACGTGACAATTCCTTGGGAGAGCCCAGAACCAGAGCACAGTATTTAGCTCTGCATATTCTGAGAGCTCCCTTGGAATGTGGGGATTGCACGAGATGAGGTTGTACCTGGAACTGTATGCCATGTGCATCTTCCTCCTCCTAGCTTGGGACCAGATGTGATGATCCTGTAAATGCAAGCCACGCTGGAGGAACTGGAGCTCATGACCTCAACTCAGCACATTTAGGAATAGCAGAAAAGCCTAGATCTACAGTGTAGATAATACCAAGGAGTCTTCAACTTGGTATTGGCTACTAAAGAGCAAGAAGCTCAGCAGCCATAATTAAACAACAACAACTCTAATGTACAGCCACTTTGCCGATTGCAGGAAATCAGAATAAAACATTTTCGCCTCAGAGTTTTAAGATATAAGATTTCCTCCAGACAATGCAAACATGTAAGGTTTCCTTTAGGCAGTGCAATAATTTGCAGTGTTCATGCAGGCTGTAAGGATGTCAGGTTTCTTTCAGACAGGTAGGATGTACAGTATCCTCTAGACGATTATGAATGTAAGATTTCCTCAGACAGTGAAAGAATGTATGATTTCAGACTTCCGTTAAATATTTCAGTTTTGACTCAACCTGGTCAATCGTGCTATCAGTTGTAACTCAGTCTGGTTAATTGTGTAATCAGTTACAACTCACCATGGTTAATTATGGAATCTGTCATGACAGCCTGGTTTAATTGGGGTATCAGTTACGACTCAGTTTGGTTAATTATGGAATCTGTCATGACAGCCTGGTTAATTGGGGTATCAGTTACAACTCAGTTTGGTTAATTATGGAATCAGTTATGACTGAGCCTGGTTAAAATGTTATCAGTTATGACACAACCTGGTTAATTATGGTATCAGTTATGGCTCATGGTTAATCATGCGTTCATTTTTTTTAATTAAAAAAAATTACATTCATTCTAAACAACAGACATATAATCAATCATTTCTTTTCGGTTTAGTCACTTACACTACAGCATAAACTGAACTTTGTTATTCACTGATCAAAGAACCAACTTGTGTTTCTAAATAACTTTTGTTGTTAGTTTTAATCAGAGCTGTGTCGTGGTGTTTGGTAGCTGTTTTATATATTGAATATTGTTGTATTTTATGGTTGTTGTAATGCAAATTTCAGAACTATTTATAACTATAATGAGTTGGGGGTTTCCATATTGCTGACATCAAGATTCTCTCTCTCTTCCTCTCCCCCCTTCCCCCATCGGTCGCAGTTACAGGGTCCCTATCATCAGCAGTACATAGAATTTACCCTTTGTTAGGAGTAAGGGTTTTCCTTCATTCTTAATAATATGGATTGTTATCCATTTGTCAGCATGAGGGCCCCCCCCCCCCCCCCCCATTTTTAGTTGTAAGGGTGGTTCCTCCCCTAATGTTAACAATGTGCGGGTTTCCTTATTATTAATAATAAAGACGTTCTTCATTGTCAGTAAAATGGATTCTATTCTTCATAGTATGGGGGGGGGGGGGGGGGAATTATGGGTTTCTGATCAACGTAAGGTTTTTTTCTCCATTTTTAGCAGTAATGATTTAACCATTGTTATCAGATAGGGTTTTCAACTATTATTAGTGGTAAGGGTTCCCCTATTCCTATTGCTTACAGTAGCTCTTGTCCCCATTCTTTAACAGTAAGGATTTTGTTATGTTATTATTAGCTGTTTCCTGCTGCTAAAACCAAGGAATTACCCCCTGCTCCGCCCCATCGATTGTTGAGCTGTGTTGAATGTTAACCTGATCTGGATAAAATGGCATTCATCAGCTTGATAATCACAAACTACAACTTTGACGACTTAAATTCTGTGTCAGGTTATTTTTGATTGTCCTAGCAGAATGAACATAAATCATTTAAACACTCTAGATTTTATGATTTTTTTTTTTTTTTTTTCATTCATATAACTTGATAATTGCAGGCTAGCACTTTGTCAACCATTTAAAAACTGTAGATGTAGTTTTTATATATATATTTTATTCTACCATACATAAATGTGATAATTAAAATCGAGAACTTTACCATCCTAATTCTATCATGTTATATTTGATTGGCGTAGGAGAATGAAACATTAAATCATAAATTTTGTGTGGTTTTTTTTTTTTCATTCTATCATTCATTAAATTGATAATCACAAAAATAACTTCAATCAGACCTAAAGGTCTTTTGTATTTGGAGATGTGCCCTAATATAACCGACTAGGTTGAACGGGATGCACCTCGCCAAAATGAAGCAGAACTTTATTTAAAAATAAAAAAAATCCTTCACAAGTTAGAACTTCACCAGCTTATTATTCTGTCCAGTTATTTTTGATTGTGGTAGGAGAGAAGGAACATAGTAATTTGAACAGTGGGGGTGTTCTTTCTTTTTTTCCATCCTTTCATTTATTCACCCTTTTGTGCCGTGTGGTGAACATCAGATTTGATAAGTGATATTTTAAGTTGATACTTTGTCACATTTATTTGAATAAACAAGCAAAACTGTGTGATCAATAATGGTTGGTATGTACATCTTAAAGGTAACAGAAGAACAGTGAATTTATTACTTTAATATTGTGATGTACATCTTAAAGATAATATGACAGTAAATAGTTACTTTTCCATTTTGCGATTGTATCAAGTCATTGAGACACATTTTCCCATACTGTTAACGTTAAGGACTTTCTTTAATCTAACCAGTTTGGACACAATCCTTAACATTTAGGAGAGGGGGGATTTTGGGTCCCTCATCAACTTAAGGATTGTACCATTGTTAACATAAATGGTTTTCAACCTTTGTTACAGCTGTGGGTTCTCTAGTTGCTATTGCTAACAGTTGCTGTTTCCCCTATTTTTAACAGTAAGGATTTTATGTTATTAACTTTTACTGCTTCCTTACATTATCCTCAATATTAGATTTTGACATAGCATGATTGATCAAACGTGACATCAATTTTACTTTCATGTTTTTCCTACCCCCAGCGTCATACACGAAAGGATGTACATTTTTCGTCATTGTATGTTTAAAATATCTTCTGCTACCCCCAGCGTCAAATACGATGGGATGTAAAAATTGCGTCATTGTACAGTAAACATCATCTTGCTAGTAAACCTCTAGACCCATAGATGAAGGAAATCACTTGGATATTCTTTGACATAATCATACAATGACTATTTATTAATCTTTGAACTGTACATGCTTGTGTAAGCTATTTTGTATCGCCATATTCTTCTAGTTCGACATTTCTGAATCAGTTTTGTACACAATTTATTATTGGTGAGGTATTGTAGTCAGGGAAGAAATAGATTGTTCGGAATAATTATAATTTGGAAGATCTAGTTGTTGCTTGTGGTAGAATGTGTTTGGAAAGGATGTATCTTGGCTGCAGATCAAAAGTTTATCGAGATTGTTACTACGAGAAGGACATTGTTTTCGCTGTCACATTTCTGTTTGTTTAGTGTAGACTGTTTAAAAAGAAAGTGTCTTAATATCGACAAGTGACAACTTTTGTGTGTGTGGAGTGTTCTGTATAGGAAGAAAATATCTTGTTTGTATGGCGTTGTCAGAATTATGTGTGTGTGTGGAATGTTTTGTTTTGACAGAAATAGTCTTAACTCCACCAGGTTGTCATTTTTGTTTTTTAATGTGTGGATTAATATGATTGGAAAGAAAAATGACGTACTCCATCAGGCTATTTATTTTCTTTGTGTGTGAAATTTAATGTTTAAAAAGAAATGGTTATCATTTGTGTGCGTGAAGCATTATGTGCAAAGAAAAAGTGTGATGTTCAATTTTTTTGGTGTGGGATGCTAAGTTAGAAAGCCTTCATGGACTATCACTTTTGTTAATGTATAGAATGTTAATTTAATAAAGTATTTTGGCTCCATCAGGTTTTGTCAATTTTTGTGTGTGAAAAGTGTTCTATTTAGAAAGAAAATATGTTGATTACACCATGTCATCACGTATTTTTTGAAGTTGAGAAATGTCATATTTCGAAAGAAAAAAACCTAGGCCACACAAGCATGACTGTTTTATATGTAGAATATTTAGAAAGATGTATCTTATTTGAAAGAAATGTTGACCAAGTTATTACTTTTATGTATAAATAGTCACATTTGAGAGTGCGTATGTAAATTGTAAGCGTTCACCATTCAGCCCCAGCATCTAGTGTACAAAATGTGGTCGATATTTTCTCCATGTTACGTTGTTGCTCGCGTCTGCTAGGACTTTCACCGGAAGTAGTTTTTTTTTGTCACTTGGACGAGCCTACTTGAAGGGGAGACAGGATTGCAACGACAAAAACTGAACAGTTGTATTTATATCATATTTCTCAATTGTGAGAACTTCTTGTTAACTGCTTCAGTTAATTTTTTGTTGTCATGTTTAAACATCATGAACATACATTTTTTTTTTTTAGATTTAGTATCTGTGATGATTCTGTGGCAAAGGTTACCAGAAGCTCAAATGTCTTGCATGGTTTTGTTAATTTTTTTTTTTATTGTAGTGTCGCGACCTCTTGTTTTTTGTTTTAAAATGATTTAGAATTTAAGGGGTGTTGGTTCTGTCAGGTTCAAACAGCAGTGGTATTTGGGCTGGAAAAATAAACGTTTAGTTGTGGGCTTTTGTTAGATTTTATTGTAGTTAACTATTTCTTATAGTTGACCATCAGGAGGTCTAACGCTTCCAGGGAATTTGTGAACAAAATTAAGGTGAGGATTTTCATGGGAAAAGGAATTTTCAAATGGAAGAAAATGAATTTCCCCTCCGAAGTGAAAAAAAAGGAATTTCCCCTCCGAAGTGAAAAAAAGAAATTCCCTCAGATGTGGAAGGACAGGAATTGTCCGAGAAGTGGGTGGGAGTATATAATAAGGGCATCTGTCAAGTGATTGATGAAAACGTTCAAGGAAGTGCAAATGCAGGGTGATAAGAACTTCCAGAGAGAGAGGGAAAGAAGGCTGGAGATTGTCAGCCAATTTTGGTAAAACGTTTTGAACAATACATCTTCAGGACTAAAATGCTTATTAGCAGGTTTTGGCTTTCCTTTTTCCTCATGTACGTTAACCATAGCCGGCAGAGGACTCGAACCCAAACCCGTAACAGAATACTGTAAGAAATATTTTCTACAGTGCGTTTTCTTGAAAGATTTTTTTTTTTTGAGAGTAAGGGGAGGGGGTCAGCGTTTTTTTTTTAATCGCAAAACAAAATGGCTACAACATGGAGAGAGGAGGGGGAACAACCCTCCATGTTTTATGTTTTTTTTTTTTTATTTGTTGATGTGGTCGTGACGGCTTTATTTCCTGTAAATATTAATTATTGTACTTGGCCGTCAGATGGCGCCAGCCGTTTGACATAAACATGCATTTACTGGTGTCTTTACATGCAGTATTGTGTACATGGTTTCGTGTTGTATTTTATTTTGACCTTCTCTCCTCTTCTCCTCTCCCCCCCCCTCCCCAGTTCATGACGAGAATGGGGTTGTGGTAACACCGCTGTCAGATTAGAAATGATGTCAGGTTGTGACTAGTGGAACTTGCGAACTTAAATGTGAGGGGAATGAGAGACCAATGTTAACGTTTCATTAGTAACAAACGTATTCCAACACTGAAACAAATTAGTGTGTGTTCATATGTAAGCTAAAGTAGTGGCGTATCTAGATGGAGGGGAGCTTGTGGGTTCAGCTCCCTTTTCCCAGTTAAAAAAAAAATATCTGCTGGGTGGCTCAGTAGTTTTTTGTGTTAGGCTTATACACGTTCAAACATGTGTTGAACACTGTTATGAAAGTTTTTAAACAAAATACTCGGTAAACATTAGAATATATTTTAACACAAGGGGATGTAGGGGGGTCTTAAAAATTGATCTTCCTAATAGCTGCCCCTTTCACTGGAAAAACCTATCTAAGTTACTGATGCTAAATACGCACTTGATTATATGGGAACCCCAGGATAGGTCTGCTTACAGAATGTTGCGTAACATAAATGAAATATACATGTTGATTACCGCTGCACATGTGATCATTAAAAACAAAAAGTTGCGGATTCTATTTTTGATTATTAGAATAACAGTGAATATTTTTGATGGTTATGTTAATAATTTACCATTTGTATTGCTATGTCTATAAATAACACACACGGAATGTTGTTCACTGCTAGAGTGTTACAGTTTTTGTTAACTTTTAAAAACATGATAGCTTTGCAAAAGGAATTCGTTTTTGTGTTTTTAATTTACGTTTTTATATTCTTCATCCGGAAAACAGAAGTTACGTTGCACACAGGAAAACATGGCCCGTGTTCCAGTCTTAATTTAGTTTTGCTGAGTTTCCAGTTGTGCTGGATGAAAATATGGTTAGTGTGTTCTGCAGAATCTAGATCAGAGGTTCCCAAATTTCCGCAAAAACAAGGTGCAAAGACAAAAGGTCTGCGCCCAGGGAAGTATGGATATTAGCGAAATGAAAACGATTTGCTGATCCTGCCACAGTTTGTGATACATCCGAAGGTCAGCTGCTGTGGATATATAACATCTTCCGTCTCTTGTCCTGATGGTACCACTCTTTCCTGTTCATCTCGTGATGTTGTCTTCCCGACACATCGAAGGTCAGCTGCTGTGCATCTATAACATCTTCCGTCTCTTGTCCTGATGGTACCACTCTTTCCTGTTCATCTCGTGATGTTGTCTTCCCGACACATCGAAGGTCAGCTGCTGTGCATCTATAACATCTTCCGTCTCTTGTCCAGATGGTACCACTCTTTCCTGTTCACCTCGTGATGTTGTCTTCCCGTTTATAGCGCTGTTTTCCTGTAGGACCCTCGCTCGTGCTACAGAGTGCGTGCATTTTACTGAGATCTTTCATGTGTGATCTAAGGGAGAAGATCTCACTAATGGAGTTGTCTGTGTGCAGTGAAGAAGGTCCTTAAAAAAACCAAATATCTTTCTTGTTTGTCTTCAATTTGTCTGTGTATTATTGTTTATCAAGGTACTTTCATCTTTATATGTCCTAAATATTTGATATGTTCACATCGTTCGTTAATTTTTTTCATCCCAAGCCTGTGTAGGACTTGGTTTTCTACTCTTTTCATGAGAGGCGCACTATTCTTCTATTGGTTTTCTTCTCTTTTCATGAGAGGTGCACTATTCTTCTATTGGTTTTCTTCTCTTTTCATGAGAGGTGCACTATTCTTCTATTGGTTTTCTTCTCTTTTCATGAGAGGCGCACTATTCTTCTATTGGTTTTCTTCTCTTTTCATGAGAGGCGCACTATTCTTCTATTGGTTTTCTTCTCTTTTCATGAGAGGCGCACTATTCTTCTATTGGTTTTCTTCTCTTTTCATGAGAGGCGCACTATTCTTCTATTGGTTTTCTTCTCTTTTCATGAGAGGCGATTATTCTTATATATATGTATGTGTGTGTGTGTCAAGAGCCCCAGTTCAATCTTATAACTGAATCTTCATTGTCCATGTTTATCCTCATACAGTATTAGAGAGTGTTTGTAAAACTTGGCCACTTGTGTTTTTTTTTTTTTTTTAATTTAAGAGTTATTGCTTTTGATGTTCATATCGGTTTTATGTTGTTAAATGTAAGCCATCCTCTGTTGTGTTGTGCCGAAGATGTGATATCTCTTGACTTGTTCTGGTATGTCCTTGTTTCTTCTTCCTTCCCTTTTCTTTTTGGTCAAAGTTGTGTTCACGGCTGTTTTCGCTGATTACCATAGTAGTTTTTATTTTATTATTATATACATTTTTTATTTTTTTTTTTTGGGTAAGTGGGAAGTGTTAAAAATAAATAACCACGAAAATTCGCGCTACATCTTTTGCCCCTCGCGAAAGATATGTCAGTGGCGATCCCCGATCTAGAAAGTTACATACATCCCAGTCTGATTGTTGAACAAGGACGCAGCTAATGATAGGTTGCTGTTCACTTCTGTGTGTTTCATAACTTTGTGCTGCAAGCAGTTAGTAATCGAGGCTACGTTTTATGGCGGCATCGCATTAGAACAGTATTTCCCAAGCTTACAGTAATCGTGTACCCCTTAGGAGAGTTTTGCCTTGCGGGCGAATATAGTTTGAGGGGTAGTTTTAATAATACTATTTTATCTACACTATGGATTATATATATATAACTAAAGAAGGTAATTGAAAAAGTAACAAACATTCTCATTGGACAGTAGATTGTAAAAATAGTATGATGAAATAAATAAATAAAAATTTCCTTTTTTTTTTTACATTGAAGTTTTGGCGAGGCGCGCCCGTTCAATCTAGATACAAGGTCGATCGGTTATGTTATGGGGCCAGTCCAAATATAGAAAGACCGTGTGATCTGGTACGTGAAGATAAATTATTTTTTTTTAAATGTGCTGTGTACTATGTTAACCCCTTTCGTGTACCATAGGGGTACGCTTACCACTCTATGGTAAACACTACTATAGACAATGGTACATAGCGTGAATGATGACTTCATGCAACTAGTATTGTGTTCAAGGAGACATTAACACTCCATCAATCACTTTGTCTCAATGAAGCATGGTTATTAAATATAATAGATAATCGTTAGACATATTTACTATTTTTAGCTGCTGTATTATTATTATTATTATTTAATGGGTGTAGAGTGATATATGGCCTGGAGGCACTCTACTGTGATACGGGAAGAAGAAGAATAATAATTAATAGTTTATATGGGTGAAGATGGCCTGGAGGCACTCTACGTTGTGATACTATTTGAAACCATCTATTTAACACAGCTAAAGATAGGAACTACTAATGAGTGTAACTGTGGCACAGATATAATGACGGCTGAATATCTCCTTCAAAGATGCCCAACATATGAGGAACAAAGAAAGCACGTATGGGTGTCACTTGTACTATTCCTGCAAAAACTCAATGGAGATACAAATAGCCTTACGTTAACCACTGCTTTCCTTGAAAATATTCAAATAGATGTCTGAAAGAGTACGAAGAAGAAATAGAATAACAGTTAAATTCTGTGTTAGTTTGCTAGAGTTATAATCTTTCTCTAAGGGATCTCCAGGGTAAGAGAGGTAGAGGAATTCTGAAGAACACATGGAGAAAAGAACTGGAGACATGGAAAGACCATGAGATGATGGCACGAGACAGGAATACTTGGCGTAAGTTTGTTGAAGGTCTATGCTCCTTGAGGAACGGCAGGGTGATGATGACGATTCTGTCTGTCTGTCTTTATAAGTCACTCTACTGCTATACTATCTTAGGAAGTGGCACACTAAAATATGTAATGGTAGTTGGGCCTGTCCGTCTATCACGTGACCGAACCATTTCGTTGTTACTCTATAAAATGTTCCACGCACGACTAACCATATAGCGCCCTTCACCACACACACACACCTGTGACTAGATTACAGCGATTCACTTCAAATTGGTGACAGGTTCTGTGATCACATGACACTGGCGAGCGTCATATAAGAATCGAACAACATCTGTTGCACACGGCAGTGATGTTGTAACGAATATTTATCTGGGTGGGCTATTAGCAGTGGTTCTCAATATGTGCCATATGTCCCCCCAGGGCCCACAGAAAGATGGTAGATTAAATTTTTGTCCAGCTAACAGCGACTATGAGGGGGCCACAGGTAAATGAGCAAAACACGGCTGACAATCCTTGGGCTATTAGGATGGGAAGTCTTCCCTACTCCTTGTCGAAACGCCTTTTTAAAAAATAAACCGTTCTAAATTATACATGGCATATCGTATAATTGTTAATAGTTTATGCCCCATGCGCAGCTGTACATCAATAAGCAGTTCATATATGTTAAAGGCAAATATCAAATGAGAAAGTGTACATATTACAACTTACCCCAATAAGGTTACATTTTATCCAGACTTTTCATACACAGAATGGCCAAAGTACGAGGTCTGGTCAAAAAGTATCCGACCTTTTTTTTATTTCGGGGGAAAAAATGATATACAGGAGGTTTCTCTGGTAGATACAGTGGAGAAGACCTTTCTGCGCATGCGTGAATTGTTTCCCTCCCAAAGACAGTGTCAGTCGTCTGCAATTAGTGTACGCGCCAGCTGTGGTAGTAACAAGCCGTCGGATTTTTATTTGTCACGAAATGACGGAACGTTTTGAACAGCGGTATTGCATTAAATTTTGCCAGAAGCTCGGTGATACCCAAGTAGAAACAATTCGAAAGATTCAACAAGCTTTTGGCGATGAAGCCATGAGCATTACACAAATTAAGGAGTGGTACAACCGTTTCAAAGATGGCCGCACATCGGTGGATAGCGAGCCACGTTCCGGTAGACCATCAACAAGCCGAAACGACGTGGTCATTCACGAAGTGCGGACTTTGGTCTTGCCGAAGCTGTTAACGATAAAGCAGAAGCAACTCCATCTGGAAGTTGCGCAGGACATGCTGGACTGCGCAAACAGTGACAGTAACTTCCTGAACACCTTAATCACTGGTGATGAGACGTGGGTTTACGGGTACGACCCGGAAACCAAGACACAGTGGAAACATTCATCATCTCCAAGATCAAAGAAAGCAAGGCAGGTACGCAGCAACGACAAAGTCACGTTGACAGTTTTCTTTGACTCCAGTGGAGTGGTGAATCACGAGTTCGCACCACAAGGCCGAAACGTTACCAAAGATTACTATCTGGAGGTCATGCGTCGCCTTCGTGATGCTGTACGGCGCAAACGAACGGACCTGTGGACAACGGGAACTTGGCAGCTGCATCACGACAATGCACCCGCACATTCTTCGCATCTGATTCAGACTTTCTTGGCCAAACACAAGACTCCTCTGATTCGTCAGGCTCCATACTCTCCTGACATGGCTCCTTGCGATTTCTGGCTGTTCCCCAAGCTGAAAATACCGCTGAAAGGGGCCCGATTTGAGTCACGAGAAGACATTATGATAAATTCGACGGCCGAGCTATACTCCATTCCCAAAGAGGCCTACCTGAAAGTCTTCCAAGCATGGCGGGACCGCTGGGAGAAGTGTGTGCAGTCCCAAGGAGAGTACTTTGAAGGGGATTAGGGATTCAGACTTCCAGGTGAGGGATTATATTTTTCCTGGCCAAAGGTCGGATACTTTTTGACCAGACCTCGTATGTCCTGCAACTGTTTAAGATGCAGTCGTCCCTCAGTTAAGGTTACTCGTTACAGTATACTCCTAGCTATTGTCACTCAGTATGTAAATAAAGTGTTACACTTTTAATTTAATAAGTTACTTCTAATCACTTGGGCATGCCCTATAATAGAATCCCTATTACTAGCTCATATTCTGGCTGTTCATGATCTCCTTTGACGAGGATGGAATTGCATTGAGAAAAATCTTCGAAATGCTCTATGTTTTAAAGTTACAATATAGCCCACGCAAAACGTAACGTACCTGAGGTTCTCTCTTGGGGGAAACTCAATCACAATTTAGATTAGTTTAGGTTTTCATTCTTAACCAACCATAAGGTAAGGTATCTTATTTTAGTATATAAATTAAAAAATAATATGGTATGAAATCAGTTTTACAAGTAAACGGTACACAAGGGACGTTTCGGGTTTTACCCTTCGTCAGCCACAGTTACGAACAGGTGACAAGAACTACATATAGGTACTACAAAGGTCTATGATGATGAGGAAAACTTCAAATGAGCGATACAAGCAGGTGATGAGCGAAACGATAACAGTAATAATGCAAGAAAATCGTGAAACCAAAAAGACTTGTTGAGACAAGAAAGTAAATAATCAACGAAACGAAGACAGAAATGAACAACACTATTAGAGTGCGTAAAAAATCACTTAGCTGGATCGAAGAAAGAAACATTCAAAATGGCTGAAAAAAATAAGGCGTCATGCGGAAGTGACGTAGGAGCTAGTGACGGCTAAGAACAGATAATTGAAACGAAACGAACCAAAGCAAAAACAAGGATAGATAGGAAAATAACGACAGAAGCCACCAGAATTATGCAAAATGATGCTGGACATTAATCCCAGCAGGAGCTAAAACGCTCATTTGAAAAATGAGACGATTCTCCAACGAAAAGCGAGTTCGGTCGTCGCCGATACATGAACGGAGGGCAGTGACATGAATGTCAGAGTTGCCTGAATGGTCAGGGCTGTTGAAGTGAAGGGCCACCGGTAAATGTTTGCCATGATGGATGTCATTCAAGTGCTCCCGCAACCTGTCTGCCAAACGTCAGCCAGTTTCACCAATATAGGTCATGTCACACCTCTTGCAGATGATAACATAAATCAGGTTTCTGGATTCGCACGTGAAAGACTCCCCAATGGCAAATTTACCGTTCGGAAAGGAGACTGACTGCGTTTGGAGTACAAAAGGACAGGTCTTACATATGCGGCGTTGGCACGGTTTAGTACCAAAGTGAGAAGGACTAGTTTGTCTCAAGCGACTATGCACAAGAATATCCCTAAAATTCTTATCCTTACGATATGCCAACAAAGGGGTATCACGAAACAACTCTCTGGTATCAGGATCGGAGTGGAGAATAGGCAGATGACGGAGCAGAATTTTTTTCACCGCCAAACAGTGAGGGTGGAAAGTTAAGACATGTTTGAGTCTGTCAGATGTAGTAGTAGGTTTAGCAGTAAGTGCAACCTGACGAGTGAGGGGACTAATGCGATTAAGGGCATCAGATAAGACTCTTTCAGGATAGTGACGTCATAAAAACTCGAGCATTTCTTGAGCTCGTTCACGGAAATCATCTTCATCGTGACATATCCGACGTAAGCGTAGAAGTTGAGAGTAGGGAATGGAATTTTTACAGCTGAGAGGGTGAGAAGAGGCGTAAAGAAGGAAACCATGAGCATCAGTAGGTTTATAAAAGACAGAGGTAGTAAGGCCAGTAGGAGTAATATTGACAGTAAGGTCAAGGAAGTTAACTGAAGTGGTAGAAATCTGAGAAGTGAATTTGATTGCAGGATGGAAATTGCCAACATAGTCAATGAATCTATGGAGGTTGACTTCAGACACTTCTTTTAGTAAATGCCCCCCCCCCCCTCTCTATCTCTCTCTCTCCATGACCGTATAAGGTAATGCAACCAAGTGTTACATTTACCGGAAAATCTGATAATCTCTTCTCCAAGGTCGTGCTCTCTTTTCCCATCCCAGTTTATTATGACAAGATATCTTGCTGCAACTGATTATATCATCTCCTCGTGTCCTAATACGTAAAATTGTTAAGAGACCTGCGGAGAATAATTGCATGATATGTCTGGTGTCCAGGATTAAGGATGAACGATTAATACAATCATGCTTACACATTTAGGCCCAAGTTATCGTTAATCACCGTCTCTGATTAATCTGCTAACACTTGTTAAACGTTTCTGCCGGGCTGGGCTGAGCAAATCATTTGCTCATCTATCAATCGCCCGTCTGTATAAACAATAAGTCGGCGACAATCGGCAAACCAAATGTTGATTTGACCGTATTTTCCCACCTGGCTAATCGTTGTTTGACCACATTCAAAGGATAACATATCGTGGGCTTCAAGCCTAAAACGTGTGCGAGTTGTCGAGGTGTGTCCCCCGAGGATATAATATCTGTAGTTGGGGGCATAAAAGTATGATAATGCACGGATAAAAAGAAATGGTCGAATGAATACTGACAGGAGTGTAGAAAGGAAAATTGGACGAATAGGATATATTTCGTCACACATAGGCTTCCTCAAAGGGCCATCTGCATAGGTGGATGAATGCTTCAAAAGGAGTGTCAAAGGAGATAATGATGATGATGGCGATAGTCATATATGCACTCATGCTTGTATCAGGCATGTTTTAAATATATGACATTGAATCGGAAACTGAATCCATTCATTCCATACCATTCATGCGAGGTCTTCCTGTCTCCGTGCCACCAGCTCAAGCTCTTTCTATGTCGTCTTCATCCATTTTACACCTGACAGCAGTTCTCTTCTCCGTGTGTTTGTTTACTTCTGTTAACCTGGGGATTCAAGAACAATGACTGGTAATACTATCAGTACCAGCGTCTTTGTCTCACCTCTTGTTCTACTCAGGGCTGTGGAGTCGGTAAAAAATGTCCTGACTCCAACTTCGAATTTTACGAAACTTAGGTCGAGGCAGATCCACGTTTGATCTATGCAAGGGAGAGGGGCGCTGAAAAATTTTAAAGTAATATAACTCCTAAAACCACTTTCATGTTAAAGTACTTCAATTTTTACATAATATAAGAAAATTTCAGTTGCTTCTGATCATAACGTAATTGAAAATGTGTTGGCGCATTTAAAAAAAGCACACAAGAAATTAAAATAAACTATATACACTGTCAATTTTCCCGTCATTGTTAAAATGAAGATATTTTGCCTCGTGATATTTGGCAAAGCAGTCATTTGTGTGCAGGTGTGGATGATTTGTTATTTTGTATTACTGTATAAATGAATGAATAGTTAAAAATGTATTCTACGACAGCCACATATTCATTTATTCACACAATACCATACGTATACATATAACTTCATATAAGTGCATAATTTTATGCCATATCACTAGTTAGAAAAACTGTAGTCGGAGTCTGACTTCTAAAATTGTCGGGGTCAGAGAACGTTTTAGCCGACCCCACAACCCTGGTTCCACTATGCACAAAGCCTGAGTGTATGGAACTGGAAAATAACTTTATGATATCTACTGCCACTGTTGTTTTTTCAATGGACTTGTACTGTTCGAAAGTCTCGGTCAATACATTATGCAAGATCGACAACCATGGAGTTAAACTGCTGAGAAGTTAACTTGTATGAAAGAAATGACACGTGACTATGCTTAGAATTATAAGACTTTTGATTCGAAGACATATCTAAAATGGTAGGCCACAGTAACATTACAAATCAGCATGAGATTTGTTTGTTCAACACATGGTTTCTTAGGGGGCAGCAATTTTTACTATCTCTTCTAACGTCACTTTATTGGTATTTTTATTTGTTTATTTTGTTTCTGGAATAAAAAGTAAACAAGTAAAACGTATCAGTTATTGTTTTAACATATTTTTTTCATGTATATCCAATGGATACAAGGGTGATTTAAAATTTTTTAAATAGGACGCAACTTTTCAATTATCTTATTTTACAGCAACCGTTGCACTTATTGTAACAATGCTTGAAGAATAAATAGAGAATTGTAGTGCACGCCGAAAGATAAAATAGAGAATTGTAGTGCATGCCAAAATGTAGGTTAGATAATTGTAGTGTGTGCATCTCAAACATAGAGAACAAACAAAAACAACCAAAAATATACAGACTTTCATAAATGGGTACGTGCTTAGAATAGAAGGATTGAACTGGATACGCCTGTAAAGCGCTATCCTATCGCAACACAGCCACCGTGTTCCGGGATCGAAACTTGGTAGCGTCACTCTGCAGTCTACCCAACTGTACCTGACTCTGCTCTTAAGTTAGGTAAGATAAAGGCAGCGAGGAAGAGAACTGGTCATCCTAACTCATTGAGCTGTCCTAGAATGGTAACTTCTCTAACACGTTACTCCCTTACGGCAGTTTCTGCTGTGGGACTTCCTCTACCTTATATTTGTTAGTCCCTGACCCTTGTGTTCGTAACGCAGACCGCTTATTTGTCCATGTAAGACCTAAACAGCTTGACTATCTGGATTTTGCCGACGACCTGGCACTTCTGTCCCATAATCGTAATCAGATGCAAGACAAAATTAACATACTTGGCGAGAGGTCATAGCAATGGGTCTGATAATACACAGGGAGAAAGCTGAGATAATGAGAATAAATGCAGGAAACGATAGGAAGATTGTACTGGAAGAAACACCACTACTAGATGTAGAGTCATACATTTACCTTGGCAGCAATATAGACACAGTCGGAGGGACAGACAATAATATCAAAGTAAAAATACATAAGGCATGATGGGCTTTCATTGCAATTGGAAAATCAAGCGCAACACAAAAATCAGAATTTTCGATTCAAATGTCACGTCAGTCATATTGTATGACTGACACATGGAGAAAAACATGAACAACCACCAAAAAGCAACACACTTTCATAAATGGATGCTTGCGTAGAATATAAAGATTGCAATGGTATGACAAGATCACTAATGTGGAATTAGTGACAAGAACCAGAAAAACGACAGTGGAACAAGAAATGAGAAGAAGACGATGGAGATGGACAGGACACGCATTGAGAAAACTTGTTGATGGCGTTACCAGGATTTCCTTGCTGAGGAATTTCCAGGGATAGAGGGAGACGGAAAACAACACAGAGATAAGAGAACTAGAGACATCACTAACAAGTCTAAGAACATCACTCACAAGTCTAAGAACATCACTCACAACTCTATGAACATCACTCACAAGTCTAAGAACATCACTCACAAGTCTAAGAAACAAGCGATCTAAATGTTGCTTTAATGTTAAAAAGGGAGTTCTGGCGAGGCTCGACCCGTTCAACATAAACTCGATGTCCGTCAGGTGTATTAGGGGACACGTCTAAATATAATAGTCCCTGTGGTCTGAGTTCAGTATTACTAGAGTATCACTGTGCAAACTTTGCCGGAAGTGAACAAGAGCTGTTATGCAGAGAATCCCATCTCACTGCAGTACAACACAGGAATGAAGAGGCTGGCAAAGGACTATTTAAAAACAATCTCAAACAGATATAAGCGTTACACATGACGAGGTCACGAGATTTTTCAAGAGTAGATGCAGGAACAAGTGGATGCATCTGTTTTCATATTTACGTCACATACTTACACGTGGATGTTGTAAAATCTGCTGACAAAAGGAAGAACTGTAGGTTAAATAATCAGAGGAAGAGAGAGACAGAAGGTATAAGCGATAGCATGAGAAGAAGGTGGAGAAAACAGTGCTAAAGTAATCATCAACACCATTGCCTTTTAGTTCCCAAGGAACATAGGCCTTCACACCTTACACCAAGTCTTCCTGTTCCGTGCCATCAACTGAAGGTTTTTTCATGTCTTCTCTATATGTTCTTTGGCCTCCCTGTATCGCTCTTATCGTGGGGATTTCAGAACAAGGACAGCCTTAAAACTATTGATTTGTTTTGCCGTCAAAATGTAAACAATGTGTACAATTGGACGTACATCAGCAATAATATTAAAAGATATGAGCATATTCTCGTATAAGTCTGCGAATTCTGAAGGAAAAAAAAAATACCTTCTTACTCACTTCTGCGGTAGAAAACGGCATGCGATTAGTTGAGCTGATTGATCTGGAATGTTCTGATGGGGCACGGAGGAAAACTGGGATGAGAAAAGTATATATTTATATATTTTTTGTGTGGGTTAGTTGGTGTTGGCGAGGAACTCGCTGCCAGACAGGCTTGCTAATGGGAGTCATGATCATTAGACAAATATCTTAAACAAACCGAAGTATGTCGTCACTCCTACGTTTTGCAAAGATTTGAACTTGGGGCGAATTCGGGTTCATTATATTCTAGTTTTATTCCGTTTTTTTAAAGAGAATGTTTCCTTTTTCGGTAAATTCGCTACCGGTGCGATAGTTTTAAAATATCACGTGGCGAAATCTCCGTTATCGAACATTTTCAGACGTCAGCTTGAATAATAAGTTTAACAAAAGCAGTGGTCAATTTGAGGCTGTTGTTGTTTCCATGGAGTTTGTCCTGGAGTAATACTGCCGCAGGCTTGGCCATGTCCGCCGCAGGGAATATGGTCACATCCTTAACGATATCTTCTACGGATACTGGCAGATAGCACCAAAAAAATGGCCGGGCGACCGCAGCTGAGGTTCAAAAATGTGTGCAAGAGAGACATAAAGGGACTGGACATAAACCCAACAGCCAGGGAGGATGAAGCTGCCTGTGGCACCAAGTAGCGATGCTCCCTGTGACGGTATTGCCTCCACTGCTTTGCAGTAGTGGTCCAACAGTGGCCAAAACTCAAGAGTTTCTAATATGGGCTGCAAAGGTATCTTCCTTCGCACAAGATTACTTTTGGCAGATTTGTAAATAGAAGGGCAATAACGCTTCTATCTCAATGGAGTGTTCACAAGATATTCAGATAAGCTAAAACAATGCTGCATTTGCTGTGCATGTTAATTGCAGAATCTGCCGACAACTTTTGTGAAGAATTAAGCAATGATTAATCTTAGCTCGTTCAAGTCCCCACCTCTGATTTACTCAGTGGAATTCTTATTATTCTGGTATAGCTCTGTTTAGAGTGTGTGTAGTAAATTGACTGAGACAAACATGCAGTAACTTTAAAATAATTAAATCGAAGTTAAACATGTAAAACATTACAAATAACAAAATTTAATAATCACTTGAGTTTAACAGTTTGAAAATACTTGAATAGTTTAACCGAAAAGGTTCATCATTGATGGATAGTAGAATTTTTTCTTAAAAGTTCACGTGTCAGCTTATATATTGCACTTGGCTACCAGTGGTTCTTTCTGCTCCCGCTGGGTTGGTTCTTTTTACACTGCTCACACTCGTTGCTGGTCAAGGTTGTAGGGAGCAGCTCGTTCCAAGGAGTGTCAGGGAGAGTCTACAAAGTTGGTCCCTTGTCTTAAAGCTCAGGCCGCTGTTCCTTTCTTGTTCCAGAGATAGTACTCTTCAACTGGTATCACCACCAACAACTATGATAAAAGAATAGAAACGAAACGTTCTCCTGCGTATAGCGTTTCCCGACACATACATATCTCGAGAGAAAATTTTCCTTACATTTAAATTGAATAGCTTTTATAGTTACTTTACATTTAAATGAAAAGGTTAATAGTACAGATAGAATATGTTTACATTTACATTTTCACTGATTGAAAAGTGTTCACAATATAAATTGAATATGTTAACATGGACATTACACTGGTTTGAAACTGTAAGTATTATAATTAAAATGTACATCATTTCTTTCATATTTCCCTCCCTGCCCCATATGGAACTTGGGATTATTGATGCGTTCAGTTCTCTTTAAGAAACTAGCGATAAAGCCCGTGCAGTGGTGGTTCATGAAATCATCATTCTATACGCTGAGGTTGCCAGCCTCAAAGGACTGGGACATCCACTAGCGATTTTCACATATTAATATTCACATGGTAATATATATATATATATATATATATATATATATATATATATATATATATATATATAATATATAATGACAACTTACGACAATCCTGGCTCACAGACTTTTTGCACGTTAAGGAACTTTTTACACGTGTACTTGGGGTCGTTAATTTTAACTTTAATTCCCTCTCTGACTCCGTGTCCACGTATTTGACGTTCTAAAACACGCACACACACACAAACACGTTGACACACTGAGAAAAACTGTTGATAACATTCAAGGCAGCTCTTTTTCTCGAATCCCCAGAGCAAGAGAAGAAGAAGCAGACCAAAGACCACGTGAAGAGAACTGGAGACAAAAATGAAAATGTTGAGGAAGGCATGGAAGGACCTTGAGATGATGTCACGTAGTAGGATGGCGACACGTGTTTGTCTCAAGTAATCGCATCTATTTCTCTTATAAAATAAGCGGTCTGCCTCAGGCTTCACTCATCGCTCTCATATAACCACATCTGCTTCTGTCATAAAGTTTGTAGTCTGTCTCAGGTGACACGCATCGCTCTCATATAACCACATATACTTCTCACATAAGGTTGACGGTCAGTCGTACAATACTCCTATCACCATCCAAGGGGTTGGCGAAGACTGTGATGTTGTCGTGGAGCAGACGTTCTAGGAAGTCATTGTCTACTGTCTTCCCCACGTGGACAACACTACTGTCTGCCTGACTTTATATTTTGCTGAACAGATGATATTTCAGTCTGCTACGGCCGGTTCTCAGTCTGAAAATAATCAGCTGACGGAAGAACTGAGCGAAGCTCAGATGCACTATATAGAAAAAGGAACACTATATACCTAAATTTATAACCCATATGGGGTTGAACCTGGTATCCCATGCACAAAACAAAATCCAATGGTTTTGTTCAAGGCTCTACAATCAACAACGAAGCCGAATGCTCTAGAGCAGCGGTCGGCATCTCATGAGCCTCTAGGATTTACTTTAGAAACACTAAGTTCTCTGAAGATTTACCTTGATTAAATTTTGTCTGGTTTCATATTTCAGAGTATTTAGAGTTAAGTGCCCTGTTTTGTAACTTGCTTTATCTGCCGGGCCAACTGTGTTCTGAAATTCAGTCGGCAGAGAGATGGAAAATTCAAACTAGATTTTATTTTACCGAATTTTAACTTGACCCCAAACAAAGGAAGACTTTCTATCTTATGCCGTTCATTAATAAAGTACATTTAAAGTGGTTTTCACTGGGAATGTTGTGAAAGTTCCTTTACACACAGGGACATCGCACCGGAAGGAAAGGGCTAATCCGCAATTTACATAGATGAAAAATTCTTGTTTCTCCCTCTGCTACATATAGATCTACCACATGATCCCGTGAGATCTACATTTAGATCAAGATAAACCGTTGCTGGCACCTGCTCTAGAGGGAACCAAAAGTGAAGAAGCATATGAATCGACTTAACATACAAGTCTAAGACGCAAATCTTTCTATACAAAACAGGATGTTATGTTTTCAGCTTAAGAATATTTATTCTTCCGATAACCTTTTCCCATGTTCCAAACATTGATGGAACCAGCGAGATGGGCAGACACTCATTCAGAGTTTCGCGGTGAAGAGTTCCTCGATGCCAGACATTCGGGTCCCCTGACGTCAGATTAACAGGCCCGTCTTCCTGGTTAGTTCCAGCGTTGTCATGGCAACCGTTGTGCGCGCACTGTTTTGTTTATGGTGGTGCTGCTGCTCCCATTACAAGCCCTTAAGGAGCCCGCTTCTCGTGCGGTTCTAGATGTTTTTTTTTCTATCTATCTATCTATCTATCTATCTATCTATCTATCTATCTATCTATCTATCTATCTATCTATCTATCTATCTATCTATCTATCTATCTATCTATCTATCTATCTATCTATCGTTCTATCGTTCTATCGTTCTATCGTTCTATCTTACCTACCTACCTACCTACCTATCTATCTATCTATCTATCTATCTATCTATCTATCTATCTATCTATCTATCTATCTATCTATCTATCTATCTATCTATCTATCTATCTATCTATCTATCTATCTATCTATCTATCTATCTATCTATCTATCTATCTATCTATCTATCTGTCTATCTATCTATCTATCTATCTATCTATCTATCTATCTATAATGGATTCAGTATGGAAGACTCTCCACATGTAAGCCTACCTTGCCGTGGTTGGAGAGCTTGAGCGCCCCAATGATCCCGGGAGCTATGCCGGCGGGAGTTTTACTCCTGGCAGGGTCACCCAAGCCGGACAGGTCCTGGGTGAGGGGCCAGACTAAATGGGCTGAGGAGTGGGTGGAACCCTATAGGTGTAGATGCAGAACCCACCGGCGAGTGGTACATGCTCTGGTCTGCACCAATCCACCCCCATTTCATGGGTTAAATGCTTTCTTGCCTCATTCTTCACTGTTTGTCGTCTATCACGCCCACGGCGACCGTTGCCTCAATTGGCTGTGTGTGGTGTACCCGGAAACGGGGCCTCCCAGCACTGAGGCACAGTTAAGTCCCCGATGTCACTTATCGGTGCAGAATTGAGAGAGATGGCTGAGCATCACAATCCCCCCTGTGTTGCAGCATGATGAGAACCCAGCATTGCACACTGAGCTTGGGGGGATCACTTGGGCACCAGACTTAATACTGGCTCTTGACTGGATGGCCGCATGCAGGAGATTTCTACAATGGAGGGTTGGCAGGTGGTGGGTATCTGGAAGTGGCTCTGTGCAGGACGTGAGGATTCCTTGGGAGAGCCCAGAATCAGAGCACAGCATTGTGCAAGCTCTGCATAGTTGGAGAGCCCCCTGGATGACGGGGAATGCACAGTGTGCTACCCCACCTATCCCCAACTGCTAACTTAGAACCAGAAGTGGGGTCCTCTGTATGCGTGCCAGGCCAGGATAAAACGCCTGGGAAAGAGACTGGAGCTCAGAACTCCCTAACTCAAAGTTGCAGGATGGCAGAAAAGCCACGGGAAAGACAGGGCTATTTTGAAGATAACGCAACCATATTTTCACCATACGAGCTCGGACGCCGCCTCGGTAAACAAGGTCCGCGCAGAGCAGTGACACCCCCAGGCTGCTTGCGAATAGTCTACTACTGGGAACATAAACAGATTTAGGGATGAGCCCACTCTCCCGTTGAGCAGGTGCTAAAGTCGTAGATACTGGGCCAGAAGGCGCACCGGAAACCACAGTATCATGCAACTCGCTTTTTTTTTTCTATGGAGAGTACACCGTCAAATAAATCTCGTTCTGGTGCTCGCCCTGTGGAGCTCCACCAGGCAGGTGCAGTGCCGGGCTCTGAGCCTCGACAGAGCCCACCCTCAGCTACTGGAGGACCCTCTAGACCGTCTTGTGGAGTCAGCAGACGGCGGAGGAGAACTACTGACCAAAACAAAACAGAAAAAGAGAAACCCAGAGTGCCACTTGTCATAATGCACTGGAATGCAGAGGGAGTGAACAGCAAGCAGGCTGGATACAGCAAAAAGACAGAGCTGGAAAACATCTTGTATGAGAAGCAAGTCAGTGTTTGCTGTATCCAAGAGACTCACTTGAAAGCAGATCAAACCTTTAAAATAAGGGGATATCAATGCTTCAGATCCGACAGAAAAGATAGACGAAAAGGAGGAGTACTTACTCTTGTAAGGAATAACATTCCTGCACACGAAAGGAAAACCTTCATGGATGGAGCAGAATATCAGCTGCTGCAGATAAAGGTAGACAAGATGGAAATAGAACTCCTGAACTATTACTGTCCGAACAACAAACCCCTGAGTCTCAGCTCTATACAGGTACCAGCCACCAACTTTATAGCAGTTGGAGACTTTAATAGCCACTCCCAGAGCTGGGGCTATAACCATCTGGATCACAGAGGTGAAGAGGTTGAAACTTGGCAAGATGATCACTCCCTAATCCTAGTCAATAATGCCACAGATACTCCTACCTTCTACTCCAGAGGATGGCACACAACTTCAACACCAGATCTTGCCTTCTCCACACCAGATATAGCTGGATCTATTAGTAGAGAAGTAGGAGATCAACTAGGGGGAAGCGACCATCGCCCAATCTTTCTTACTGTCCAGAGTGCAACTCTCAGTACAGGCCCAGCCATTACAAGATGGAACTACAAAAAAGCCAACTGGGGTTTATTCAGGCATCAGGTGAACACGCTGCTGTCTACCCTCAAGGTACAGAACAGAGATATTAATGAAGTGGTAAAAGACTTCAACAGATGCATACTACAAGCTGCAAAAGAAACCATTCCCAAATGATGCCGGCGTAACTACATACCATACTGGTCCAGCACACTCCAAGAACGTCAGGAAGCTATGGACAAGGCTAGAAAGAACGCAGAGTCTCAGCCTTCACTTGAAACTCACAACAAATGGAAAAAGGCTGTAGCAGAGTTTCAGAGAACAAAGCTAGAAAGAAAAAACGGAAAAGCTGGAGAAACTAAAACGGCATCGCTGAAACCTTGAGAAAGACGACAGGAAACTTTGGAG